>JAQGAO010001963.1:0-21676 GCA_034697705.1 Ommatoiulus sabulosus | reverse complement strand
CTAGCGCCACCAAGCGGGATAAGAATGCGGCATGCTTTTTAAATGAGGGCGCACACAAAGAAAGCTTAGCCGAGCCAAGCTGAGCTTACAAAAAACGCTTATAAGCCGCTTGGAAATCCGAAAGCTGATTTGTAAGTGGCACACAGATCACCATTGGTCAAAAGCGTAGCCATGCACACATACCAGCATATATGTACCGTAAAAACGTGCCCTGCGCTCATCATGATCGAGATGCTAATATGGGCATGTGCAAGGTTTTACGCGGAATGTTTCACCTAGCACAACGCATGCAGTGGCGCCACCAAGCACACTGATATCAGCGTTCATTGTGCGCCCCAAAGCTGTAAACAATATGCTGAAAACAAGCACGTCGAAAGTAAGCAATCTTTGTGCTCGCACCCTAAATTCAGGTGCTAAAGTTTTAGAACCATAAATGTTGGTGATATAATTGGCTATTTTAGGTCAATTGTAGAATCCATTAAAAATTTGTTGAAGTACTGTACATGCATATTTCATTCATGAAAAAAAATTGGAGAAAAAATGAAATAATATGAAATATAAAATGACTTTGAAATCTTTTTCTGAATTGCTCGAACTTCCAAATAAGTTTATTCTAAACGTTTTACTTTTTATAATACATTTTTGTGCATGGAATGGGTTTTAAAATACTATCTTTCTAAATGACTACAGTAGATTATACTGTATATGACTTTCCGAATGAAACATTGTTTAAATGATATACTGCTATAAATAATTTTTTGACATTAAACAAAGTTACATTTTGTTTTTGCGATATATTTTCCAAAAACATTTTTTCCAATGAAATATTTCTCATAATATATATTTTTTTCATCGTTAAGACTTATTTGTTTAAAATACATTTTTCTGCACGATGCGTATATAAAAATAATTTTATTAATATTAAAATATTTTTTGTCTTAATATAATTTTTTTTTCTTGACTTTTTCCCCATGGAGAAACGTGGTCTAATTTATGGATGACCCTCTTCTTTTCACCCCTTCCTTCTGTTTTAAATAACCTTGAGAGTTAGGAGTTTATTGCCCTTTTTTCTTTCAAAAATCTCATGGCTTATAAGCTTTAAGCGCAGTCGTGAAAAGGCTTTTTCCCAATTGTTAAGAATCTGTTCATCGACCCAAACTTATAAAAATAGACGGTTTTAGCAACCATTACCGGATATTTTATCGAGCTTTGTCTCTATTGTTTTTCATTAAATCCTTATTTAATGAATAATTTTTTATCATTTTAAAGCTCAAGACCGAAAATTGATAGAATTTTGTTCAAATTGATTGTTCAAATTGACCTTTGCAGTGATATTCAACAAATCCACGCAAATTGGGTCGTCCATAAATGATATTTTACGATTATACAGTAAAACAGGTGGTCACTATAAAAAGAATGCGTGAATTACATTAAAATAATGAACATGTACACTGCACTTATACATGTAGACTGTAATGTAGTAAATAACATGTCACCATGTCACTGTACACCCATAGACAGGTGGTCACTGGGCACTATACAGAGAATTTTTATGCAGAAAATGTACACTAGAAAAAAACATTACACTAAAAACTGGTCAACATAAACAGGTGGTCACTTTTCCAGGTTTTACTGTATTTCAATTAAAGGGTCCAGTTATTAAATCTACATGCAGTACTAATTTTTATATTCTTTATTAATATAACTGAAAGATTTTAAGGTTTTTATTTTTAATTTTTAAACGTTAAAAAATTGCGAAGCTTTTATGAAATAAAAAATGGAAAAGTTACGCTAGATTTTTAAATTTGTCCCCGTATATCTTTGAATTTCAAAATCATCTACTCGAGAGGGAAATTTTGACACCAATAATGATAGATGAATTCTATTTGGCAATAAAACAAGTGAGACGGAGATATTTCTGAAAATCGTTCAATTTTTATGCAAAAAAATAAGCTTGGCTGGGAGAGCAGAAATGAAAATTTTTTTCCGGATCTAAAATTTGGGTCATAAATTTGAAATACATTTCATACTGACGTTAAAATTGGCCGAAATTCAGCTTCTCGCTAGGCTCGTAAATAACTGCTCTCGGATTTCGAGTCGTTACTCATTTTTTTAGAACTCGTCCATTTCCGGAAACCAAAAATTTACCCAAAAGTTATTGCTCAAATAATTTCGTGGTAGAGAAATTGTGAAATTTCAACTTTATAAAGAACATCGGAAAAAACGTATTTTATATAATTTATTTTCATAAAATTTGAATCAGTTCTTAAGGATATTCTCTGCAACATTATGTGAATTTTTCTTTCTATAGAATATTTTATAGATCACTTAGAAAGAGAAAGTCCTTTCTTTGAAATATTTCGTGGAAACTTTAGAGGTATTATGTACTGTTCTGGAGATCAGTTTAGTGGGAGATTTTAAAATATTTTTAGAAGATTGTTTTGTTTGTAATTACATACGTGACGATTTTTGTAACGTTCTTGTAATCCTATTTTACGAAACTTTTAAAATAATTTAAAATGACTATTTTATGGAACATTTTTTACAAAGTACATACATCAAATTATGGGGATTTATAATCTCTCATTGCATACAACATCTTTACATAAAAACATATATACGTACATGTACTTGTATTCGCATGCACCTCCTTCGAACTACCTCTCTGGAGCTGACCAGGATCCTAACTCCGAAAGTGCACGCTAGATGGCGCTGATTTTCAATGCCTCGTCTCTTTCTGAGTTAGGATTTTCGGAGAGGATCGATACCCGCACGGGGAGGGAACGTTAAACGCAAAAGGGGGAATAATTTCGCCCAAGTTTTTGAGAAGATGAAAGATTCGTGCACTGACCTAATTCGTGATCTTGACGAATAGCAGTCGCTATGGTTACCAAAGATGCTGAGCACAAAAAGAAAAAAAAAACAAGATGGAGGAGGGGGAAAACGCATCACGTTTACCAAAAAAAAAATGTTAATTGCGCTTAATTATATGACACGAAATGTCAAAAGAAAAAAAATGTTTTCATTGCGATCAATTTGGTGTAATTACTGTTATTACGAGCTATTTATTTAATTTAAGATGCCAGAGTACTTTCAAGTTGCAAAAAATACACGAGATTTACGTTGTAAAAAAAATCGAAATACAATGCAATTTAAGTGTCTAATTAATAATTTGAGCTCAAGATCGACTTAGACACGATGTGTATTGCTAAAACTCAAACTAATGTTATCTTTGCATGTTTGTGATTAAATATCTTACTGAAGGTCTACTTAATTTTATTCGTACAATTAAAATAAATATTAATAATAACTTAATTTTTTAATAGCCACTCTTATTTTTTATTAATGAGGAATGATTACAAAATATCGATTAATAAGTCTTAATTTTACTTCAAACTTATACAAATTCATTTTTTTCGATAATTTATTAATGAGTCCTCTAGTTTTAATAATTATTAATTTATTAAAGAGCCCTCTAGTTTTTTTATACAAATTGATTTACAGTAAAGGTAGAATAAATAATCCATTCTTAAGTCAATTAGTGACCTAGAACTATTAAAAACCTTATATTAACGGGGACAATTATATTTTAGAATTAATAATTAACCCTGTATTATTTTATTAACAAAAAATGATTTCAGAAAGTAGAGCTAGAACCAGCACACGCAATTCATACGCAAGTCGAACTTTAAATGTTATTTTGCATTTGCATCCGAAAAGTTTCTATTTTATCTAAAAAGAACCCAATCAAAGTTGAAAAGATAAAAAAGAGGCTCTTGAGTTCGACTTAAGAATTGGATGAACTCAGGCGACCCTTTTTCCAGCATTATTTAAACACCGGAATGACATTGCTTAAACATTAATAAATTTCCAAATTTGATATTTTCTGCAATATGGCTCGAGTCATTCCATATTTAAGTCGAACTGTGCAACTAAAATACCTATTAACAACGAAAAGTTTCAGCATTTCAGGGTCTTTATAAAACAAAGTTATTGTACATTATATTACAATGACATATTATTATAACATAATGACCAACTTAAGATAGCCAAAAGTGAGCCATTGTGTTATGGACAAAGTAAACAAAACGATTAATATCAAAAAATGTTCTTCCGATAGTGTCGTAAAATTGATTTCTGTCATCTTATCGTCAGAAATGTCGCTTCTAGGATGCTTGCAAACGTCAGATTAATACGAAACGTACACTAGAAAATCCAATTTCCGGTCAATGAGAGTGCAACTAAAGGCTGCTGGACACTCGAGTTAAAGGGGAGCTAACCCCAATACTTGCGATATTAAAATTTGTGAGAAAAAAACTTTTGTGTTCAACAATAAAACTTTAGAAATACATTGCTTCATTGTGGCATTGTTTCACATTTTCTAGTTTATAAAAATGTTAAAAATAATTTGTGAAATTCATACCGTATATTTGTAATGCTGACATTTCTAAAATCACTTCTTTGTATACAATAAAATGTGAGAGATAAAAATGTTGCCCCAAATTGAAAAGTTCGAAGAAACTTTATTTATTTTACCAAAAATAATTAAATGTGGAAATAAATTGAATGAATTTAAGGTAAATTGAATAAAGATTTACTTGCTATTTTAAAGTTTTTAAAACTCCTCTCACGTGTAATTCAGTACGAAAATGATGGTCAAAACACGTCTTAGACGCACGATTTCATGGTTTCGTGGCGATTTCTCACAAGAAACACGTCATTTTTAAAATAAGATGAACTAAACTTATCAAAGACATGTCATGCACACGTTACTTTTCCATAAGAGAGGATTCGGATAAGTCTTAGTCATAAGTCTTAGGATTTCATTTAAAACATTTTATAAAGCTGAACAAAGTTGACCGAACTGACCAGTTGGGAATTATTGATTTATTCAGCAAAGAGAATTTCAAAAATCGGAAATAAATCTTATTACTTTAAAATCCATTTGATATCTCAAATATAGGATTTTCTCTCTTTTCATCTAATTTGATAAAAGTATCAGTATGTCATTTTTGATTAAGGACAAATGGAGGTCAAAGCAAAGCCTTCGATTCTTTGACTTTTAAAATACATTAGATCTAAACGATAAACTGCTGACTTTTATTGAATCGTATTTTTATTGCTCGCGTCAACGGATATCCCGCGAGCATATTTCGCGATTTTTATTCAGCGTTTTACGACCGAATTTCTTGTCCCGTATACCGTTTATCCTATTTTCTTATTTTCTAATATGTTGTGCGGTTCGGAAACTTGCATTACAGTTTCGTAAACCAAGTTTCAGTTAAAGTTTACATGGTGTGTTTCCACCTTTTGCTGCCCCTTAAGAGGTGGCATTCATTGCTAACACAAATGCTAGCAACCGCTGCCTACCTACTTTAAAAAAAATTGGTATTTTCAGCTTTAATCTCTCGTTAAACGACTAATCCCGATATTTTACTGCTATAGGTAAAGTTCCTCAGATATTAAGGTGCTAATTACATAACATTTAATCTTTCTTACAAATTGTATATAGTGTGTTTCCACCTTTGACTGCCCCTTAAAAGGTGGCATTCCATGCTAACACAAATGCTAGCAACCGCTGCCTACCTACATTAAAAAATTGACATTTTCAGCTTTAATCTCTCGTTAAGCGACTAATCCCGATATTGTAATGCTATAGGTAAAGTTCCTCAGATATGAAGGTGCTAATTACGTCTATTCATAATATTTAATCCTTCTTATATCTATTTTATCATCATCAACCATGGGCGCAGGCGCCAATGAGACTCCGGCAGTAGATATCAATCGTCTTGTCGGTTTTGTAACAGGCACATCGTCACTCATCTGCCCAACCCTCCCCATTAACCCGGGTTCGGGACCGGCAACAATAGCGAAATGCATCACTGTACGTTGCTGGGGAAGTACAGCCTAAACAAGGGAGAGGAATAATTTTGTTGAATAGTCAGTAATTTAAAATTTGCAAATTGAGTTGTTTTTTTCGATTGGGTTTTGGTATTTGCTCCTAAGCGCCATGTAAGGATTACTTTAATCAATTCCCCAATTTGTATATGCACTTTAGGGTTATTTTTTATACCCAATTTAAATCCAATTTTAATCCAAGTTATCCAAATTGGGTCGAAAGCCACACGACTTTGATTTTCATTAAGGTTTTTTCGGGCTAAGGTCTTATTTACCATTAATCGCAGATTTCTAACATATATTCTGAGATTGGATTAACTGAGCTTAACTTGAGCTAAATGGCAACGCTGAACGCGTTAATGGGCCATTAAGTGCTGGTTTATAAATGTTTTTGAGAAGACTTATTTCTCTCGCCTCGCAAACTTAATCGTTTTAAACACGTGTCGCGTAATTGTGCAGTTTTAAACGACAAATAATGCAAATGAGTTGCATACAATTATGCAAAATAAATTGTATATGTATTTAAATATGTAGGACCTAAATGTTCATTATACTGTATATTTGATAAAGCCATATCTATACATTTTTAACTTATTGTACAAATTGCAAATTAGGACAATATTAATTGTAGAAAAATGAAAATAAAACAATCTTTGTTTTTAATTATTTCCGAGTGGTCTTCGGATATTTCAGAGCTTTACGATCATCTTGAACATTGTTTTCAAAGCAAATATTAATTTCGAACGAAAAACTATAATCATCAATCATCAACTACCACTTTTTTTATTTCTAAATTATTTTTAAAATTACTTCGTAACATAATAACGCTTTACATAATAAACTTGCGTAATTATCATATCGTATTTCTGAAAACAGATCTGAAAATTATGAATTAATTTTTAAAATAAGAATTAATCTTACGACAAATTTAAGTAATACAAAATCAAAGATCATCGACTTTAAAATTGCGGAGATTTTAAATTATAGATTACAGAAATATTTACTCACCAAATTTAGCTGAAGTTGAACTCTTTTTAATCTCAATTTTGTGCTCGTTCGATGTAAACCTTTACGCTCTATTTATTAGTTCTCTTTTCTCTTTGAATTCCTATAAAAATGGCCGAAAATTGCGTATTTTCACCCCGAAATCGGTGTCTTTTCTCGTTTTCCACGCGTTTTAAGCCCGCGGTGTTTGCAGATTGATAACGAGAAATCTTCGTGCGACCTCAGCTAAGACATTCCTATGGATCTGGAAAAATGCGCATGCGCAGTCCCGCTTAATGCACTTAAATGTTTATTGATTTAGCAGGCCCATCTAGCGACTTGAACTAGAAACTCGCGATATTGTTTTTCATTATTGCCCTAGATGTGGTCACGACCTCCAACTTACGTACATAATGCGTTCCAGAAACCATTCTGGTAACTCGAATGTTGAATATTGTTAATGCAATATTTGATTAAATGTCGACTCCCAACTTACGAACATAAGGCGTTCCAGTAAACGTGTTTGCGAATTATTGAATACGTTTATTCAATAGGAATTAATTAAAAAATTACGAATGCGTTCCTGGCCCCATTTCTTACATTCCAAAGACTGTTACGAAAGTGAACACGTCTTTGGTTCTTAGTTGGTATTTTTTTAAACTTTATTAAGAATGTGTATCAATGCACTCAAGTGATGGATAAGAAATGGCAACGTTCTCGATAAAATTGATTATTAATATACAGTCGAACCCGGATATAAGTAGAAAGAAACCCGATAAATGCAAAACATTTCAAAGCCCCGAGCTTTTTGAATACGTTTTCTATGTTATTTAAAACCCGATAAGTGAAAACCTTCTAAATGAAAAAACAGGCTATGTGGCAATTATTTGCAAGCCCCATGTGCTGCTTAGGGCCCGTTAGGGGCCATTAAAAAAAAGGTCCGCAAACTTTACCCAAAATTGGACTCCTCCCAACCCCTGGTCCGCATTGTGTCCGGTCAATCAGGACCTCCCCTTCCCCCCATTCGGACGTCTGAAACTTTAAAAAAATTGTATTCTAAAAATGTTGATGCCAATTGTCCTGATATTGGAAATTTTGTAAATTTCTCCTCAGAAACTGTTGACAATTTTACAAATCCGTATTCGAAAACAGTCGAAAATGTTGAAGATTTGTACTCGGGGAAAACGTGGAAAATGTTGCAAATTTTTTCTTGGTAAAATGTGTAATGATAACCTCGGAAAAGTGGGAAATATTTCGATGCCGGGTCGATTTCCACTTATCAGGGTTCGACTGTACTTGTATTGAGGTTTTCTCAAAATATCACCATGAAAAAAAAAGTCAAAAAAATACGAATCCATGTTGTAGTATTATTATCGTATCTCGAAATTTAGACCTTTAAAGGCAGCACAAAATGACCCTAGTTTCAAAATTTCTAAACTCATCCTAACGTATAATTGCCAATGGTCATGCAGTGGTCATGCAAGGGATGTACTAATTGTCTGTATCGTTAAAGTCCGTAAGTAGGTAATACCGTTTTTAAATAAAATACCTTGTTTTTGTATTATATTGACTCGCGAGGTGGCACTTCGATCGTCGGTCATGTATCTTCATGCTAATACTTTTTTAAAATATAATTTGCAACAAATCTCATAAAAACCTAGGCTGTATTCTAACTAAAATACCTTCGAGTCTTTGTGTAATTCTCAGTTGAGGCAAATAAAATTGTGGTAAATGATATGGATGATTTTCGCCTTTGGGGAAAAATCGATTTCTTTTTCACTTAACGCGTTTTAAGAGGTCGATTTCGTCCCGTTGAAAGCCTACAGTAAATCATTCTCACCCCGAGTTGCTAAAGCAGTCAATAATTTCGTACAAAAGAAAAATCAATTTTCAACTAGTCCAATGAATTGCGTTATTGTCAAACTCGCTGAAATTTAGGACGTTGCTTGTTTGCGCTCAATAATTTTCCATTTTTCGAGGAAATGGAGTGCCAAACTATCTGATATATCTCCGAGTAACCTAAACTATGTCATAGAAACGAAACAGACCGTTTAAAATGTATTTTTAGTTTTGGGGCAGGCCAAGCACATTCCTCGCCACTTTACCTGCAGTCATCCCCTTTTTTAAGTGAATTTCTCGTAGATTGCATAAAATTGAATCTTTTCAATATATTTTTTTTGTCTATATAATGATAACCAACTAGGTAGATAACTAAAAATTGTGAATTTCATAGCTCGAAATTTTCAAATTAATTAAAATGTTCGTTTTAACCCCCGGCATTATGATCCCTAAATGGTGTTTGTTTTTTTAAATTACAATAACGTTTTTAGTTAATTTTGAAACATGAAATTATTTATAATCTTATAGTTCTAATATTTGTCTTCTTTATCTATGGACAAAGTTTTTATTGAAAATATTTCTCTTTTTGTCCAAAACTCATCTTTATCGTAATTCCCAAAGTGAATGGGCCAATGATAGACCTTTTTGGGAAATTTAAAAGTATGCTATTTCCAATTTCTACTACATGATTTACTTTCGTATCTTTCAGAAAAAGTAGCGAAATGCTTTTATGCATAGTATTACGAAGAAAAATTCAATATTTTCGAAATTAACACTACTTAAAAAAATTGATTTTTATCGGTCACCCTGTACAGTTTCAGGGCTGGGGTGACCCTTGAATGGACATGAAATTAGAGCACCGTCTTCTTGTGCCTGCTGGAAAACAGGATACTGGGCATTGTAAACCCTTTCTGACCTTGATCTCTAATTAATGAGTTGGTTTTTTCTCCAAAAAAAGTAGCCTACTGTAATTGGTTACCTTTTGGCCTAAAAAAGCTATATTGAGTACTGTCCAGCGGCCCTATAAACTCTTCGGACCTAGTATTCCTAGCTGCTTGTGTTTTAAGTGTGCTGCGCTTTTCAACCATGTAAATTTCAACATTTTTTTGTTACGAAGTTTTAAGTAAAAGTTAGCTTTTAATCAAATATCTTTCGTTTATTTTTATATAGGGCGATACTACGTATATTTTTAGCAGAAATTCTGCTAATGATCTTCGGTATAATATGTGTCCAATCCCAGGGTCAAGATTATTGCAGCCAATTCGGCCAGAGTCACACAATGTGTCAATATTCGGAAAATTCGGTAAGTTTTTAACCTGTTGTTTCTCGTTGTATTTTGCAGTGGTCAAGCGTACAGTCTTGACCAGGTGGTTCGACGAGAAAGCTTGAAGAATGACCAACAATATCGTGAATTTGCGAGAATTTAATTTGTTTCGGAACTTGGTTACTTTTGGATTAGCTACAGAGTTGAATATGTTTAGAAAATTTCTCGAATCTTCTGGTAAATTTTCAAAATTTACCATTATAGCCATTTACCAAATGGGTATACAAATTGTTTTTACAGTATTTGGAACTTTTTGGGAAATTTTTGCATTTGCAAATGAAAAAAAAATATATATATATTTGAAGACTTCGTGTAATTTTCATGTAATTTCTTAGTTTTTGCTTCGATCCATCCAGCGAAACAACAAAGACTGCAATTTTTTCAATTTTATTTCTCAAAATTTGATATATTTTTTTTGCAATTTCACAGGGGTGCCGAAAAGGCAATAGAGGAGTGGATGAAGCAGCCAAAAGGGATATTCTCAATTCCCACAATACATTGCGAGCCAGAGTAGCCAATGGCCGGCAATCGGGTCAGCCGGGAGCAGCCAACATGTTGGAATTGGTAGGTGGTTGGGCTTGACCAGGACTGAGCTTGACCAATGCGAATTTTAAATCTGTTTCAATAAATTTTCAAGATCTGGGACGAAGAATTGGCCACAATCGCTCAACGTTGGGCTGACCAGTGCAGGAATGGACACGACTCTAGCCACAATTCGTGTAAGCCATTTATGTGACTCGTTTTATCTGAAATTGTTCTTTTTTTTTCTGAAAGAAATGTATTTTGAAATTTATTTTCCTGAATGAAAAATCTGACACAAAATTTTAAAACTATTGCTTTTTGATTTGTCGAATTACTTAATTTTTTTTTTCTTTCTAGTCAAATTTCCTGATTGGGTTGGTCAGAATGTGGCCTGGACATCGAGTTCCTCAGCAGATAGTACTGCTGATTTCGGAGGCTCTGCTGTCCAGCCCTGGTATGACGAAGTTTCTCAATTTAGCCCTCAAAACATTGACCCATTTCAGTTTACTGGAGCCACTGGTCACTACACGCAGGTAATTAACAATATCGTTTTTTATATTATTTAATAAAACGAAGACGCTTATGGGCCATTAAGTTAGGTCAACAAAATGTAAATTCCTAACCTGCAATTGTAAAATTATATTGTTTTTGGAAAAACATGTTTAACTTTATATACAAGTGTACAGTATACAGTATACATATTTCTATTCGAAAAATTATTTTATCGAACATTAACAGTGAAATACAAATATTCTAATCAGAAAAATATTAAAAATACATTTTCTTAATAAGATACGTTATGAAAAGTTTAAAAAATTCGTGTAAAATTTTTTTTTCAAAACACGTGCCTACCTTATTTTTACATTAAAAATAATTTTATGCATTAATTGTACTGTTTATTGAAATTTGTCTTACGGTCACTAAGGAAAACCGTTCATTTTGTTTACTATTTTTGAAAAATGTACACTTAACTTCACGAAAAATAGGTAGTTTGGGCAGAAACCTCTTCGATCGGTTGCGGATACGTCTTTTATGGTGGTTCCAGCAAATCCTACGTCTGCAATTATGGCCCTGGGTGAGAATTTCTGGAGCAAATGCTCAGCATGACCAAAAAATTGCAATTTCTGAAATCATGAGCTCTTAAAACACACGATTATTCAAAATTGTTCGCAGAGGAAATTTCGGAAGAGGACCAGTTTATGAAAGAGGAGAGGCATGTTCCGCTTGTCCAGGAGGATGTTCCTCAACTTATCCAGGATTGTGCTCACCCTCAACTCGGGGCATTAGCTCTAATAACAGCACTACAATTAAACCTAATTAATTATTTATTAAATTATTTTTAAACCATTTTTCTCATGTTGTGGCTATTTTTATGAATATTTTCATTGAAAATTACATCTAAAATTAATGAAATTTAGTTACTAACTAGGACTTGTGGATTTCACATGTCTAAATTCATTACGCTTGTGAAGTTCTTTAATTCACTTAAATGTTACTCGCGATTAGCACAATGAAGCTGAAATATTGAAAGTTTGAATTTGCTTCAAAAAGTATGACTGGAATGAAAAATTTTATGGGAATCGTGACAAACATTTTTTGAAATCTTGTTTCGTTTTAACGCTCACGTAGTTTGTATCGAATGTGTCACATCACGTCAACATCAAGAGCATTCATCATTCTCAATAACTTCCTCATTGATATCAGATTGATAAGAATTCGTTGCTATTTGGTAAACCTTTGGTGTCCAAACGATTTATTATACTGTACACCAATTGTGAAATCCACGTAGAAAGTTATCAATGTTGATAATTAGTACGTTTTTTACCGATTTATAATTGAATTAACGAGGAAGTAAATATAAATTATTAAGTACCTTCGATAAACTTTCGATCATCGATGATTTTTGACGTAGTTTGAAATCAGTTGCTGCTTGATTATTATTGAGAAAATCAAAGCCAATTGTTGATAAGATTTTGTTTTAAATCTTGTCTTCAATGATCAGATAATATTCTTTGGTTCGTGGAATTGAATGTCTGACTTATTGATATTGCGAACAAATTGAAACTAATTTTTTCAGATTAATTTTTAATCGTCCAGACAAACTTGTGACCCAGCAATAACACGATGACATGCATTAGCTTTGAATGATAACAGATTCTTATTCTACCAATAAGTAAAATACAATAGAGAACAATAGGCAAATTAATTATTAATATTTTGATGGAAAACAAATATTGGGCCGTAAACATGATTAGGTTTGGTCACAGATTTATTGACCCGCATTAAACACCTGTATTTTTGTGCGTGGAATTTCACAGAAGTTTAATTTCTCTAAAATATTTGAAATTTTCCAAAAATTCTTCTTTTTCTGAAATTTGTTATAAAGAATGTAAAATATTCTTATTACTTTCGGTTATTTGGCATCATCACTGCTGAAATTTTTTTTAAACTTTAATAATTTTTAATATTTATGCGCATTATATAACTTGAGATTTTTCTGTTGGTTTATGCCACCTCTATTGATTCCATTGAAATGGTTTTATTTTAAAATTCCAAATAATTTCCGTAAGAAGTTGGCATATATCTGCTTAGATTTAGCATTGCAAAATTGTTTCCTATAAAAGTTTTTTAGAAATTTTGTAATACGGTATCAGTCTCAATTTTATTTGCAGACCTTAGCATTTTCATAGTGATTATTTTATTATTTTTGTGATTTTATTAATAAGTATGCCGACTTTCAACACGGTTTTGTGTATGATAAGATTTGAAACTTCCGTTGATGTATTCGGAACATGTGTGAAACCTGACATCAGCCTGGTTAGATATGACTTCGCATTAAATCTTTTGTCATTTGTAATAATTTTTGACATTACCCTGACTCTTAGAAACACTCGTTTAACAATGGAACTCTATTAATTTCTCTAAAATGTGATTGAAATTTTGCAACAATTTTAACGTACCCTATGTTTTTGGTAAATAAACATGACCTCAGCCGTGTTTAGGCTTTTTAACAAATGCGAAATTGATAAAGAAGGTCAGTATAACGTTCATGGCATGTGCTAATGAACTAATTTCACAATAATCCAAAACATCAATTGAAAATTTCAAATATGCAATTACTAATCATATTGTCATACTCTTGTTTTTCACAATCGGTATTAATGACGCGAGTGGACACATTGATAGTGTTAAATTTTAATTATTAATATTATCGTCCGAAGTTATCTTCTGCCAATAGGGTGATGCCATCAGTTGAAAAGCGCAAGTAAGTTTTGTATAAAATGGCACCAAAAATTAAGCACCAGTTAAGCTTATTCCAGGCGTATTGAGGTGAGTTGTAATAGCATTATTAGCTTTTAAACTGGCTTTATGTAGTTTCATAATTGCGTACCATTTTTTGATTGTACAGAAATTAGCAAAACATGAAGTTACTCTTCAGTCTGCTTTTGATTTTACTGCCATGTCTGATTTTTGGGCAAAGTCAGAATGACACTTCTCCCTATTGTCAGTATGGAGCAGATCATACGATGTGCCAATATCAACCTGATGTTAGTTGAATGCGTGCAATCAACACGGTCATTTTTCTGTGAAATATTTCGCTAGCTCAGTATCTTTAATTTTTTCGAATTTGTCTTCCAAAATTTGTGCAAATTTCACACAAAGATCAATTTTTTTTCAAGAAAATACGGATGAATAATGAAATGTTATTGTTTATTATTTAGGCATGTCCACTAGGTTTGTTAGGGAAAAATGTCACCCAATCTGATATCGATGATATAGTGGACACACATAATACTCTTCGCAACAAAGTGGCCACAGGAAATGAGCCTGGTCAACCAACTGCTGCCAACATGCTAGAAATGGTGACTGTTAATATTTTAATAATGAATACAATTTTTTTTAAGATGATACAAAAATAAGGTCTATTTAGTTAGACTCAATGCCAAATAAACCAACCCAAAAACTCAACATCAAATCAAATAAATAGTTTTTCTCTATATTTGTCGATATTTTTCGCATTTTTTTTTGTCAGATATGGGATTCGGAGTTGGCAATGATTGCTCAGCGCTGGGCCGATCAATGTGACTTTGGACACGACGCCAACCGACGATCAAGTAAGAATAACATGATACCGGGAACTCGAGGGAAATATTTTGTGGAAATAATAAATTTAGTCTTGATGGAAAAAAAAAACTTAATAAAAGTTTGAATCCGTATTACAAACATGTACAAATAATTTTATGGAATATATATTTACACGTATTAATTGTCTATTTTAGGCATCTAATCTACTGCGTGCAATTTATTTTTATTATGTAAATTATTAATTTTTAGACAAGTTTGAATATGTGGGACAAAACGTGGCCTCGACTGGCAACAGCGCCCCTGGTGGTACGGCCGATTTTCCCTACGCCATCAATATGTGGTACAACGAAGTGGCCGATTTTGACCCTGCTAACATAAGCCCTTATAATGGTGGCTCTGGGCATTACACTCAGGTATTTAAAAAACATACTGTATACTGTACACGTTCGACCACATCTTTGACCAATGACCAGTTACTTACATTGTAAACAAATTCGTTGTCAGTTGATTTGGGCCGAGAGTTACAGCATCGGTTGTGGATACGCTTACTATTTCGATGATCCATGGTACACCAAATATTACGTTTGCAACTATGGACCTGGGTAAGTTGACTCTTATGATGTACTTCTCAAAATTTGTCCATTTTGACATGGAAAAATCCATACACATTTCATTGGATTGTAGGTGAAATGTCTTTTTTAAACTTGTTCTTAAAATACATTTCATACAAATAACATATGTCTTTCGGGTTTAATTCTTCAGTGAAATTTATTTTTTAAATGCACCACAAATATATGATTTTTTTTAAAAAAATTAACACCAAACAGATAACTGCATTTTTAAAATACATTTTATTCAGAGAAATTAGTCGTAAAATATATTTCACGGGAATAAATTAGTTTTTGAACACATAGGCCTATAACAAAGATGAAAGTCCTGTAATTATTAAAAATTGTCTAATTCAGAAAGATATTCTTTTGACTTTTCGTATTAAAAATTTGAAGAAACTATTCAAATTCGAAATTTGTTTATTAAAAAATGTTGAATTATTTAGTCGTTATATGAATCAAAAATTACGTGGAAATTAGTTAAATTTTGGGTCACATTTGACAACTGTATTATTTCTTGTTTATCAGATGCTTTTTGCAATAAGTACGTTATTTTTAAATGAACATAGTGGCAACATGATAGGAGGATCAGTGTATGAGGTTGGTGATCCAGCTTCGAATTGTGTACAAGGAAAATCTGCCAACTATCCAGGGTTGTGTAGTAAGTAATATATTTTTTTTTATAAAAAAACGAATTTTGAAAATTGTTTACTTGTTCACCTTCATTGAAGACCCACAAACAATCTGTTGTTAAATAATTAAAAACTGAGCATCAGTAACATCATCCGGTGTTCATTGGTGAATATCAAGGGGGTATAGTCAGACTTTTGATTTTTGAAATGTGATGCTGAAAACGACGCAAATCGATCTAAAACGGTCGATTTTACGATATTCCTTTGAAATTTACTCTTCAATAAACTTGCAAAGAATGCAATGGTCGCCAAGCTAATGCTTCATCCATTAGCATTTTTATACGTGAGCCCTCTCTGGCATACAAAAGTTGAACTAAATTATACAAAGTTTCGTTTTGGTGACTAAGGTCAACTATTTTTGCTAATTTTGGAGGATTTTAATTTCCTTTATTAAATTAATATTTTCTAGGCTCGCTAAACATGAAGCCTGTTCCTGAATTCTACGAACGCAAATCATTTACGTTGTTTAAGAAGTTTGGTAAAATGGGATAATTTCGTATTAATTTACAGTGACATTTACATTGTGTATCTATAGTGCAAACTATGTAAAGTTCACTTACTATGATGATTGTTGTAATCTTTGACAGATAATAAACAATTATGCGACGTTTAAATGTTATTAAACATTTCTGACACGATGATATCTGATTGCCAGTTAACTGATTTTTGGTGCACATGTTCACGATTTTACGCAGGACTTGGGTGACCAATGTCTATAACATTTATATTTGAGTTGCGTTTTGACTATCAAGTTGGGTTACAGGAATCAAAATTCTGTACATACAATGATAATGTTTCGAAAAAAAAAATATTGATGTAGATTATACATTTACAACTATTAAAAAGATTTTAATACATTTTTATAATAAATTATTTTGCCTAAGATTGGTCTTGAATCACATTTTTCTCAACGAATTGTGGCTTAAAAATTCTTTTCCATGAATGAGACATTATTTATGCACAGTTTTTCAAAAAATACACATTTCTTTAGGAATTGCGTTCATAAATACATTTCTTTGAATCGGATAATAAAAAAATTCAATAATATTGAAGAGATCGTGAAGATATCAGTTGTATTATTCACAACTCATAATTTAGTGATGACAACATAAAATGTATAACGTGATTAAGTTTATCAACCACCGGCTGTTTAGGATTACAACATCAAGAAATATCGACAAAAATGATATTTGTCATGAACAGGAGCCCTACGAATAATTTTGTTGTATTAATTTTGCGAATTGATTAAAAAAAACAGACTGTGGCTGTGAGCGTACGTTGGCAAGACTGCCCTGTTGTCCGTGGACGGCACTGTCTCGGTTTACTATTCCGATGTTCGTGGGCTACACTGTCCTGTCGTTCAAAAGCGGCGCTGTCTCAATGTCCTCGCCAAGACGCGGGTTTAATAAGAGTCAATTTTCACAAACTTCACTCGTTTACGATAAACTGTCCTCAGGACTTTCTGCATTTCACTATTCGTTCTTAATTCATTAAAATTTATTAAAAATCATAGTCGGAAATATCCTTCATTTTTATTAAAACACAATTTGAAGTTATTCTACAAAATGTGAAAAAAACACTTTTTCTTGTAAGAAATTGTTTTTGACGAGATAAAGTAAATTCTTTGCAGAATTGTTTAACATTTTGGGTACTAATTTAAATTGTTTTAGTAAAAGTGATGTTTTTTTATATAATTTCTTATGATCTAATAGAAAAGATAAAAAACATTTTTTTAAACTAAGTTTTCCCTAATATTCCCTTAATATTCACCAATTGAACACCTAAAGATGTCACTAATGTTCATAATGTAGCTGTTAATTATTTAACGTAAAATTGTTTGTGGTATTTTAATAAAAGTGGACAAGTAAGCAATTTGCAAAATGTGCAAAAACAATTTATGTAAAAACATTTCATTTGACATATATTTCATTAAAATTACTATAACATACTATGTTTGAAAAACATAATGACTAGTGGTATTACTATTTTTTTAAAACATTATGCAACTAAGAGAACAAAGTATGAGTCAGTTTTTGACAAAGTCGTATTAACATATAAAATATATAAAATATTTGTTAGAAATAATAAAATATTAACATTAGCTTGACATTTTCCTCAAGAATAGGTCAGCTTATGAATCTGAAAAGAAATTCATTTGTTGGTAAAAAATGGATATTTAAAAAAAATGCTAAAAATACTATCAAGGTATATACAAAACCTAACAAACAAAACGATTAATTTAAACAATGACTTACTGCACAAACCACCATAAGAAGTTGATTTTCCTTTAGAGCAAGCTGAAGCAGCGGGTCCTTTCTTATACATAAAAGAACCTCCTCCAATTACGTTACCACTAATTTAAAACGAACATCAAATAGTAATTAAATGACAAATCAAATATGTAAATATACGTGGTCAAGAATATTTGTCACGGACTGTAGTTTTAAGAAATTAGCAAATTTAGACAAATTAAGTGATCCATTGTGTATGGGAGTTTTTCCAAGTTCGTCTTTGGCAAAAATTAAATACTGTATTATCATTAAAAAAAATTCGTTAATAAATAACGAAGGTAAAATAATGAAATAGATATTAACGGCTGGTAAATTTAAAAATAAAGTGAAATTGGAAATTTTTGTAACCAGGATTATTTCGCACATAAAATGAAATTGGTAGCAAAACTGCTTTGCTCTAAATAATGATTGAAAAGATATTCTATCAAATGTTTCATACATGTAATAGTGTAACTATTTCGCCAAACTGCTCAAACTGCAGAATAGATTAGCAGTAGGTTAGTAACCCTTTTAGAAAACGTAAGTTAAAACGTACCCAGGTCCGTAGTTGCAAACATACAATCTAGTGTAAAAACGCCCATTTCTGTAGTAGGAGTAACCACAGCCCAGCCTGTTGCTTTTAGCCCAAACCATCTGTGAACAAATACGTACGCTAATAAACATCACTTACGAAATTAAAAAAAATTTCAGCGTCTGACAACGCCATCTGTGGACATTATCATCCCTAGTAGGGCTAGTGAACCAGCTTCACAAAATAAGAAAGATATGGGTAGGTATTTGTATAATAACCTGTGTGTAATGTCCAGTTCCTTGGGTGTACCGGAAGGGACTGATGTTGGACGAACTGAATCCTGGCTTGGTCACTTCATTATACCACATGTTGACTGCATTGGTGAAATCAGTCGGTCCTCCACGGGCTGTTGAACCAGTCATGGCAGCATTTTGACCCACATAAGAAAACGTTTCTGAAAACAATAATATAAACTTGGCTTAATTGTCAGAAGGGATTCTAGGCGAAAATAGAAAAGGGTAAACAACAGAAAGGTGGTAGTGATAGAGAAATTTGTGAAACCCAAAATTAGGAAACTTAACTATGAGAAAATTCAATTCATGATCTACATTTTGACTCTGAAAAGACATGCAAACTCTGAAGTGGTTTTTGGTTTTTGGTAAAGTTAACATCTGGAAAAGATCACATCAAATCTAAATAAATACAATTTAATGCAAACTCTATTGCGTTTTGAAAACAATTGCTAAATATTTTTCGTTATCAGCCCAACATTCCCCGTAAGAAAAATTGCTTCAAAAATTGTTACATTAATTGAGTTTTTAAATTGTTACATTAATTGAGTTTTACATTATTGTTTCATTAAAATCTAATTTAATGTCACATTTTACATCTTTATATCTCAAACTTAATTTATGAACCTATCAAACACATCTGTAAAAATGTGATTATAAACGTCTTGATGACACATTATTTTGTCACTTAAAATAATTCCCCTAATAACAACTGCTTAAAAAAAATTATCTTACTAGTCCGTCGATTTTTGTCATGTCCAAAGTTACATTGCTCAGCCCAGCGTTGGGCAATTGCTGCTAATTCTGGGTCCCATTTCTGTAAAAAAGGCGAATTTATTATTTTAGGATAAATTATTTCTTCAAAAATGTTGTTACAAATTCTTCTATTAAATTATTTAATTACGGCTGAATCATGTCAAAAAAGCGTGATTGCACTGAAATTCTTTATTACACAAATAATGTACATTAACATTTTGATGAATTTTGTCTTACCATTTCTTCCATATTGGACGCAGAAGGTTGACCAGATTGACGACCAGTAGCCACTTTCTGGCGAAGAGTGTTGTGGGCACTTAATGCTGCTCTTTTGTCTGCTTCTGTGAGACCACTGCCCAATAAGCCAGCTGGACATGCCTAAATTATGACGATATTTTACACCAAATACTATCAGGCATATCAAAACTAATCCATATACTGTATGTTTATTGGCCATACATTTACTTGCCGTATACAGTATTGATATTATGAACTGGTTTTCAAATGTTAAAGTTTTAATAAATTAGATAACAAAATCTTAAATTTAAAATACTTACTTTAGCCGTGTATTTGCACATGGTATGGTCCGACCCAAATTGGGAATAGGCGCATGTTTTGGCTTGGCCAAAATTCACAATTTGAAGAAAAACGAAAAGCAGAATCAGGAAAAACTTCATGTTGAAACGCTGTCTTGAAGCTGGCCTATCAAATCTGTATCTGTTTAATAGATCTCCGGTGATGTTTGTCTGAAAAGTGATATACAGGAAACTCAGTCGCTTGCGTTTTATATCCGGACCCAGTTTAAATTTTCACTGAATCGCAAATACTCCTACAAGGGTTAAACCCTAAAACGTCAAAAATATACTAACATCAAAGTGCATATTTTATCATTTAAGTCTATAAACTGCAGGAAATGTGAAACCAGATATTTGGAAATTGGAAATAACTATAACGTCAAGAAACGTGATGATGCATCAATTACGCATTGTCACATCATTTGTAAAAAATTCCATTTTTGAAGGGGAAAATTTGTTTTTTGGATAAACAGTACTCAGAAATGCCTAAAAAGAAGTTTGATTCGCTGACAAAAATTGAGAGGGTTGAAAGGTAAGTTGATTAATGCATAATCAACGAGTAAACATCTATAAACATGTTTTCAGTGCGTGTCAAATGTCATTCAAAATGTATTTCAATACTTTTTTGAAACTATTTTCGCCCAAAATTAAGTTTAAAAATAAGCTGCGTCTGGAATAAAATGTTTAAACATATGTTTAATTCAAAAAAAATTGTTTACTTATTTCATTCTGGAAAAAAATTAATTTTACATGTAGGCCTACATGTAAAACAGTGTTAGATGAAAGTTTTAAAAAAGGTTTTTATATGTTTAATGTAATAAAAAGGAATAGTACACTGTAAGAGGTAATTATGAATACTCTATTATGTAGTGTATAATTAAAGTCTCGTAAATTTTCCAAATAATACGTGGAATTCAATGAGTACCACCTGCATCAAATGATGAATACATGTATAAGGTTCATATTTTGCACAAAAACCTTAAGGTCATCACATCAAGGTCAATAGCGTAATAATTTATGAATATTTGTTGTTATTACGATCAAACAGAAATGTCTATTTGTGGATCATAAAAACAGGATTCAATGAGATCCTGTCCGGAAACTCCGAACCAGAAAAGAATAACATAATGTACATGTATAACCTATAAAATTGTATTCAAGCATGCATAATCATCTTTCAAATACTTTTTTTTGCACAAAATCTACGCTGAATTGCATTTTTTATTTATAGCGGATTCGGCTGGGCACACCCGGGTTGTCCACTTCAGGTGCGGGTGCAAATTGATCACGTGTTACTTAT
>JAQGAO010001962.1:0-21688 GCA_034697705.1 Ommatoiulus sabulosus | reverse complement strand
TAAAAGATATTCCCGCAATGGATAGGCAGCATCCCCTATGATATGGCGACGACCACAGAGCCTAGGCAAATCAGCATGGATGTAGGACATCTGGAAGATTATTATTAATCATAAATCACAGTTTTATTACTATAGGGTGCGTTCACGTTGAACTTGTTTTCCAGTCGCTTGGATGGTTCTCATGTTGGTTCTTCATGTTTTGGATCTGTCCAAAACACGTCCGCAGCCCTGTCGTCCGTCAATTATTACTTGTACAAATGCGACGACGAAGTTATTCGAAGTACACTTCTACGTCCGACGTAGTTGATAGCCAAAATGACGAATTGACGTATGCCAATTTTATCTACGCATGAGCAGCAACCGTTTTTGTCTTCAATCGTTGCATTGTGAATACAGCCTATGCATGTATCTGCTATTAACAGTAGAATTTTTTAGCTAAAAAATACAGTATGCTGCAAAAGTCCTTCCCTTGCATTATTGCTTAGATATATAATACTAGTATACATTAGGGTATGCTTCAAATGACTAGATTTTAGTTGTTTTTTAGGCTGTAACATCACTGTGGTATCATGGTCATACTGGTAACTGTGGTAACAGTTACCACTGTATTCACAATGCATTGATCGATGACAAAAAATGTGGTAGACGCACGCAACGTCACAGTTTTTATCGTGTGTAGTTAACAATGGATCTGCTCAAAGCGGCATGTTGTTTCGCAAATTAATGGTGAATGTGGATCGTCAATCGATCGTTGCATTGTGAATACAGCCTAAGTTGATATATTAAATTTTACTCGCCACTGTTGGTACCATTCTATAAATGCCATCACGTACCTTAAAAAGTCACAATAACTCACCCAAAGGAGCACATAAACCGGTCTTATTCTATACTTAATTTCACGAATGTTTAAAATACCGATAGGAATCTATCATCAAAATCCAGTTGGAATAAAAACCTTGTAAAGAAAGAAAGTCACCCGTTTGTTCTTTCTGCATTTTATTTACTGGAATGCTATTTTACTGGTTCAGGGACTACTTTATAAGGCATGCCCACAACAATTTATAAAATATTTTAAACAAACATATGGCATTTGAACACATATTTAAAATCTGCATTCTGAAGTAGACCAATTTAGGGGCCGAATCGCAGAATACAGAAATGAACGATGAAATTAAGTGCTCGATGGTAGAGCAGCTTTGTAAACTACGAGTGAAAAGCTGGTTATAATCTGCCACCCAAAAGCAACAACGTGCTTCGAACTTTCGGTAAATTAAAAAAAATATAATGAAACAAACATTTTTAAATGTTAGCCAAGAACGCCATGTTATGAATAATACTTGTGCGACGTCTCACCATGCACAAAGCCCTTTCAAGCCTTGAGGACCTCTTGCACGGCCTCAACGATAGCCCGGTGGTTGATTCCAAACATATCCAGTAGCACATCTGGGGGACCACTGCGTGGAATACGAGGAACAGCCAGTTTCTTCACAATGATGCCCTTCTCCAGGGCGACGGCGCTCAGGACTGCTTCGCCAAGGCCACCTGGTAAGAAAAAGGAGAATATTACCATTGGGTTAAATATTGCAATGAACTCGCAGTGTTTCGGTCAACAATAAACTGAAAACAAACAGCTTTAAATGCTCGTGCATGTATGGAACTTCCATTTTCACAAGAGGTAGAAAATTACAGACAATGATTAAAAAATTATATGATGTCTTCTGACAAAACTGATAGCCATTAGTCTAAATTTTAATTAAAAAACTGGCCAGTACTGATAGCTGAGCGAAATGCAAGATAAGGGAGAAGTGACAAAATATGCTAAGACAAACTTACCTTCTGGATAGTGGTCTTCAACAGTGATGATACGCCCTCCGGTTTCTCGAGCATTTTGAATGATGGCTTCATTGTCAAGAGGCTTAATCGTGAATGGGTCCAACACTCTGATGTTGATACCTAGAAAATAAAATACCCTATATGAACATATACTGCACATGTGTATTAATAGTGTATAACGAATGCATACCTGCTTTCTGGAGTTGGTCCGCAGCTTTCAAGGCCTCATGCACAGTGACGCCAGCACCAATGACAAGCACCTTATCGTCCCCACTCTGTCGCACAATCTACAGTGGGAAAATTTGCATATAAACAAAAAGCTTTTTCATGGATGGAAATGTACATGGTACCATATTTCAATAATTCCGCATTTTCAAAAATATGAAATTGTTAATAATGAAAGAAACAACATTATGAGGAATGGTTTTTTTGTGATAAAATTAGCATATAAACAAAAATCTTTTTCTTGGTTGGAAATGTACATGTGACCGGATTTCTATAATTCCTCATTTTCAAAATATGAAATTGTTAATAATAAAAGAAACAACATTATGAGGCCACAAAAACAACTTGTTACTGTAGAGCTTTTTCAAATACTTTCATTATATTGTTATCTAAATTCTGGAATTTTTCTACTTTTTTTAAACTGGCCACTTTTTAGCATTTTTCTTCTCCATTTGTCTAATACGATGCACAAAACTTGTTTTCACTCGTCACATTTACATTTTTCTTAAATTCATAAAACACTAAAGCCTTTACCGACCTTGGCTTTGCCAACTCGGAAGGGTTCATTGTTCTTAAATAAGACAGCCGTGTTGGGTCTTGATGTACGGATAAAGCAGATGCCGTGGATATTGGCAGCCAATTCAACAGCCCGTTCAGTCTCCACTGCATCACATGGGTAAAAGACTGTGCAGTCGGGGATGGCACGGAACATGGCAATGTCCTCCAGCGCCATCTGCGAGGGTCCATCTTCCCCAATGGAGCAGCCAGCATGTGATCCAACTAATTTTATGTTTGCCTGAGAAACTGCACCCATGCGCAACTGATCATAGGCGCGGGAGAAGAAAGCAGCAAAGGTGCTGACGAAGGGCACCGTACGGCAACGGGTTCCTGCACCGATGGCCACGCCAACCAGGTTCTGCTCGGCAATGAAGCACTCGAAATAACGGTCAGGGAAAGCCTGGAATTTAATTCAAATCTTTACATCCTGCGTTGATCCGAACTACCTGTCAAGAAGTTCAAGAAAAGGCACTTGCATTCTTGAACTTGTCAGCATATGTGGAGTTCTTGGTGTCACCATCCATAGCGATCACCCGTGCGTTGTTCTTCCCAATTTTAGCAAGTGCAGTTCCATAGGCCAATCGGGTGGCAACCTGAGAAATGGACACAAGCAGATATCAATGAATTTGTGGGAAACGTGAATTATACTTGATTTATTTCTCAGCCGTTTTGGGAACTTGAGAATAAGTACAACATGAATATGTCTGAGACGTCGCCAGTAGAGCGATATGGAGTTTACAAGCAAAAAATGGGGGTGGGGGAAATATAGGTTAAAAAACACATTTAAAATCCATTAAAAAGTTATTCAACCTTGCATAGAAATAAAATTACTAGAAACTGTTGAAATTTGATGCAAAACCATGCACCTATTGTGCAATTGGCAGAGTCCTGAATATTGCTTGCATACATTGGGTAACTGCTTAGAAAACAATCTACCAAACAAACTTTCTACACTTGTGAAACTCAAGTTACTTACAGATTCCCCAGGCTTGTAGTTCGGTGGCTCGGACAAATTAATATTGCTTATATTGGCAACAGGAACATCATTAGCTGGGCTAGGGATGGCCAAATTCGTAGGGCCGTCACTCTTGATAAGCTTAGAAATTTCGGCAATAACTGAGGCAGACTTGTCACCCAGTGGCTTTCCATGCCAATTCAGTTCATCTTCAATGCCTTTAATGTTCAGATTCCAGGTAATGTGAGAAGGAATGTTCAATAAATGTAAAAACATATCATAGCATTTTCTCAACTATACCAATGAATCCTTTTCCCTTAAAGGTCTTGGCCATGATGCATGTAGGCCTGCCCTTGCAAGCTTCTGCAGCATGGAACACCTCAACGAGCTTTGCAATATCATGTCCGTCTACCACATAAGTATTCCACCTGGAAAACAGACAAAACTCAAATTTCCACATATCTTCCACCACTTTTGGCACTTTGGAACTCTCAGAGATAAAATGTGCTTACCCAAAAGATTCGGCACGCTTCTGGTATAACTCCATATCATGTTGAAATGCAGTTGGCTCGCTCTGTCCCAGACGGTTGACATCAAAGATGGCAACTAAATTGTCCAACTTGTAATGGCCCGCAAAGGACATTGCTTCCCAAACGCTACCCTCCGCACTCTCACCATCTCCCATCATGCAGAAGACACGGTAGCTAAAAACAGACTTATGAACAATTTCTGCGTACTTCTGCCCTTAGAACATACTTTTGAATTTTTCAGGAAAATTACTTCAAACATTTTCCAAACATGATATTACTTCATCCGAAAAGATCTTAATTTATAGCATCAGTGATGCTTGACAGCATGTAAAAATTTCTCATACCTGGCCTTGTCTATGTATTTGCCGACAATTGCCATGCCAGCAGCACAGCTCAAGCCCTGGCCCAAAGAGCCTGTTGCTACATCGATAAAGTTGAGTTTCTGAAAAAATATATTTAAATTTAAATGTTTATTCACTTGCTAGAAATCAAGAAAATTCACGCCTTGCGCCCTCACCGGTGTTGGATGACCTTCCAAATCTGAATCAATTTTCCTCAAATTCAGAAGCTCGGAGTAGGGAAACAACCCTGCTTCGGCCCATGCAGCATACAAAACTGGGCAAGCATGACCCTAGAATGAAGAATAAGCATGTAAAATTTGCTGCATTTTTTACTATGGCCCCACATTAAATTTTAAATTCTGACGCCTAATACCTTTGACATGACAAATCTGTCGCTAGCTGGGTCCCGGGGAGCTGACACCTTGTATTTCATGGTGTGGAAGAACAACACTGACATCAACTCGGCTGCAGATGCACATGATGTTGGGTGTCTAAAGTAAGTGAGAAAAAAGACGGTGTTTTAATGTTTATCCTATCTGTGGGTGCATCACATTCTTATTCATTTACAGATTTAATTACAGACTTCAAACTATCTCAATAAGATTGAGAAAATTTTCGAATGTTTAAAATTACACATTAACAAACATTTTCAGAAATGTGCTGCATGTGTGATGGGCTAATGTCACAACTTTGGTGTAGATCTTGTAGATTATGACAAATACTTCTACACAGGCAGCTAAAATATAGGCTCCTAATATCTAGGAAGTTTTAATGCAAACACAAAGGCATAAAACTAAAAAGAACATTTTTATGTGTTTAATATTCGTTGTGTACGCAATTATTTTTATTATGAGAAAAGTTGAAACTTGCGACTTCACATTTTTTTTCGGAAACTACGGCAGATAGGATTTTTTTCAGAATTACTCGATATCAGCATTTCAAACCTTTTTGATGCTGAATATTGCAAAAGAATATCCAATACAAGAGTAGGCTATATGGAAATAACTATGTGCCTTTAAAAAGTCAGAGCAACATACGGGAATACAAAAACAGTATCCATTACATTTTATTAGACGGAAGATGTTGGTCAAATGGAGGGAGTCAGATTTATAGCAATCGGGAAGAAATATACAAATTCAGCCAAGATCCAAATAGACGAACAACAAGGGATATACTAGAGTTCATATGGACAATTTAAACGAACCCACATAGGATGTTCGTTGTCCCATATTCATAAAGTTTCTTCCCCTCTTCTTTCTCAAAAAAACCCCCTCACGTTAACCTTTCTGAACAACCTGTTACAGTCAGTATCCAGGGTAATTACAGTGCCTGTCGTTAAATCCTGAACAGAAAAGGGGCCCAGAAGCAATTACCATTGTTCTGCGACAAGGCAATTTAAGCTGCATATGAATGGCTACTGCATTCATTACAAATCATGTAGGAAAACTCGATTATGAACCATAATAAACCAGATCTGAGCATTAGCAAGCAATGGCATCACCGTAGCGATAACGCTCAGTCATCCCCTGGACCCCAGACACAAAGCGCTGGAGGGCGACTTGCAATCGGGTTGGCACTTGGCATGGTCTGAGGCTGAGGAAACCCGAAATGGGTTCTGTGAGCAACTCGTGCAAACCGCGTCCGCTCGCAAGTTGCCCTTGAGTTTTGTCTAGCTCGCGCGGACTAAAGGTCGGCATCCAAATTACGAATTAAAAAAAGTGCCTCTGAGGAAAACATCTTCGATAAGAAAGCAAGAAGTCGACCCACCAAATCTCGACTATTGCTTAGAAACACGAAACCCAGTTCAAATAAGCTCGATTGCAGAAGTTACAGAATTCTGATAAAGTGGGCAACAGTCAACAGTGGATTCCATATCTGCCCCACCGAACGGGATTCTGAAATCAGGTTCTCTGCCAGACGACTGCCGAAAGAAGATTCAGCAAAAATTATAGTGGCAACAGCGGTTGATTGTAATTTCAGCATTTTGTTATAAAATCTGAATGCTGCATCTAACTGCAATACACGTATACTTCAGTGCAGATTTACTGCAATAGAAGGCCTTGATTTTTTTAAACACGAGCTTAATTTCAGTTTTGTTATATAAACTGAAATTTATTGTAAAGAAAAACTGAGAAACATGCTTATGTTCACCAGTGAATACAATAGGGGTACTCAGACAGCTTTCGCAGATAGCCGCACTTTGGCAGATCGTGAAGTCATGTGTTCCAAATCAACAAGCTAATTGGCCTTAAAAAAATTTATCCAAGATTATCGCAGTTTTCAACCCAATTAATGCCTTCCAAAATGCGATCTGCGAGGTTTCTGTCTGAGTACCCTCACCGCAAAAATGTGAGGGACAAAAATGTTGTCTAACGGCACAACCCTTTTATAACAGGCAATAAAAGGGCTAGATGAGCATCAATTTCGATTATATCTTTGCTTGTAAACACATTTTTTCCATTGCCATTCCCAAATTACATGTATATTATCCTGAAATTATGACGGGCCAAAGTCTAGATCCTCGAATTTGCTAACAGAAAAAAACAGAAACGCAACTTTAATAAAAAAAAAATCCATTCTGATGCAGTGACATCAGTAGACATGTCAAAATAACGTATTGAGATACGTAAGGGATGCGTGATGAAACAAAGTTGATAGGCGACTTGGTGGACTTTGTATAGTTAGCTGAATATTACGAAAGAACACATCCAAATATCTTACGCAAAAGTTTCCATTGTCTACAGCCAGTGTCCAGTGTTACAGCAGTATATCATTTCACGTGATGGAAACCAAGACATCACTCATCAAGTTTGTTTTCGCAAATTACTGTATTTCAATGTGATGACAGCGTTCTCAGTCAAAAATGTTATTGTAATATAAAGAAAATCTCAATGTAATTACATGTAAATTTGGAAAGATGTGGTACTCGCGACATTTCCTCTCAGTCCTGCTAACAGAAATTATTTCCAAAAAATGGCATTTTCTAGTTTATTTTAACGCGTTCCCACGTTATTTTAAAAAGATAAAAATGTGTTAAATGCCATAATAAATGGAGGCCACGTATGCAAAACAAATACATTAACTGGTTTAAAAACAGCGATTACCAATTAATTTGCGTATCGATTTTGCCCATGTGACTACATAAGTGCCATTCGTAAAACTTCTAAGTTATTTTCACGTTATCACAATGCTGCTCTTTTTAAAAATAAAGGAATTATACTTCTGATGCATTTTAAAAAACTTAGTACAAAACTGCTTTTTCCTGGATAATTTTCCAAACAAGTTGGACCAGAAACCTGGAGAATTTCCTGAGAGATGCATGCAGCGAGCCGTGCAAATGGAGGGTAATTGCATCGAACAAGAACTATAAAAGATTTCTGAGAAAATCCGAAGTTCCTGCGCAAACCTGAATTCAAAGCCGGTCGCAGGATACAACTGCTACTGGAGTGTTTCCGGCAATGCCACGGAGATTAGAAAACCGCATTGAAGTTTCGATAAAAGTGAAATAACAAGCTTTGAGATTACAAAGCCTTGAACCTGAGAAGTGCTACACGCGCATTTGACACGCATTTGATTTTCTAACGCGAGGTTTTTTGCAAATTTCAGACCAGACATCCATTGTTCGTGCAAGTTTCAAGTGCGTAACGATGGAAAACATGCGTGAACGACAGAGGTCAAGAATCCCCGTGAATCTTCATCGTATAGCGAATAATAGATTTTGGTCGGAGTATTTCAAGGTTTATAACCAAATATAAAAATGTAATTCCGAAACAATATTTGAAAAACCAAAAAAAAAAAAAAATTACATCATCCTCCAAAAAAAAAAAAAAAATGCTAGAAATTGAAATTTAAAAAAAAAAATATTAACATATCAGTGCAACTTTGTCCACCACTGATGCTGAAGAAAAGCTAGTTGTCCAACAAATTAATAACGTGTGCAATGCATCAAAATGTTTAGATGACAATCTTCCATTGACCAATTCAGATTAAACGAGGGCACTGCACTATACCTTTGCGTTTAATTAGAAAAAAAACTAATAAGGGTAACCAACAATTAACTCTCATTTACAGTCAAGGAGATAATGAAATGGTTGGGTTGTGCCTACATCATGAACATAGCCAAAAAAATTACATTTTTCTCCAACTAAAAGCTTCAGGCGTATTCATGCAGTTCGTTACAAGGATATACTGTAATTCCCCTGACGAAACAAGTGCCAGTAGATCACGCACTTCTGAATCCGTATGCATATTTTGAAACTTGAGGAAAAAAACTGACGGCAACAGACAAAATCCCCCAGAAATTATCTGAAAATGAAAATAAAAATTCCTGCCATTTTTTTTCCTGGAGGATCGTTGTTAGGTGTTCTTCGGAGGAAATAAGTGAAGGTTGCATGTAAAGGTTTTGCAGCGACTCACCGGCCACAATCTACATTTACGACTTTCAACAGTCACGAGCCTGTAAAAAATGAGGTAAATTTGACGGTTCGCCAGGTAACGTTATTACCGGTTAGAATTAAAGTCATCGGAAGTAATGAAGGCCTCAGTGATTAACGTCTGATCTCCGCATGCCTTGTACTGACAGCATAATGCTTGCAGAGGCGGAACCTGGTAAGCTAATGCAACAACAAGGACAAGTTCGGTTTACCTGCATGGCATTATTGCTCACTTCTGGCAAGCAGGTTTCGCCATCCCAACAGGAAGTCCGGGCTCATTTTCAGACTAATTTCTATACTAACAAAGCCATTTACCCCAGTATTTTTGGCCCAACTCACAAAGACTTCTGATTATCAAAACCGAATGGAGAGTGTAGAGGTAAATCCATTTGCAAACAACAAACTCTTCAGCAAATCCTCATAAATGCATACATGTATGTAGCCTACATAGCTGCTTGTACGTATAAAATGCAGTTAAGCCCTCAGGAGTTTCAGGATTTTAGTAAAGAATGTATAGTCCTTGCGACGGGTAGGATGATGCAAACGAAATACAAGTACTCAAACTTACAAAGCCTTCTGAATTTCCAAACTATAGTACACATGTTTTCAAAGTCACAATCTAACAGCAAATCCCCCTTTTAGCCTCAAAGGAATATGTAATTGCAAGTAAGCCCTCAGGAGTATAATAGAGATTTTAAAGTTCTTGTGACAGGTATGACTAATAATGATGCCAACAGAATAATAAGTAAATGGGTTTTTTTATTTTTGAATAACGTAGGTTTTAGCCAGCTGGAAGTTTTCATGCATTGCGAGAATTTGTTTTAGAAATATTCCAACTCATAAAAGTGACTCCAAAATTTTCACGAATAAGAATCTCTTTGCATACCGGGTTTACATTTTTATCAAAAGTGAACTATTTTTAACAATTCTCACCATTTATAATTAGCCTTTTCCTAGAATTCCCAAATTTGCCAACCTGGACGAGTTTTCCTCGCACGTTTACTCAACTTTGTCAAGGTAATTTTAATTCCATTACAACCGTGTAAATATTCAAATTTCCTGGATTTTCCCGTTTTCCAAAATCGATGTGAAACATACAGGAAGATACTATTCTCAACACTATTTCTACATGATTAATCCGGTCATGATTTTATCTCCAAAGACTTTTTTGACAGCTCTTCTACAATTCTTGACGTAAACAAATTTCAAGCAAAGATATCACAGAATTCACTTGGAAAAAGTTTACAAATGAGTGGATAAATACTGGGCGTCATAAAGAAACTTAACTAATAAAAAAATGAGTTTGGTGAAGAAATTCAATTACTTTAAACAGACAATATCCGCATCCTCCTTGCCAATGTCGCGGCATTATCATAACATCAACAACTCAAATAAGATAATTACTACAATTACATGTTTTTTTATCTCAATAAGTGAGTATAGGGGCAAGTATACCCCCTGAGGGCCCACTCCTCCTACACTATACGTTGATCAGATAATCCAACACACAAACACACACGATCTAGTCACCACGCCAATGAATATGGCAATTGACGAAAAATAGGATAAATGGGGGATAAAAAGTGAAGGATGGCAAGCAGAAGTCGCCAATGCTACTTTGACATTGAAATGTCACCTCTAGACGCCGGATGAGTCGGATGACGTATGCAAATTAGATCGAAATTACCGAAGGAAGTGTTTGCAACATACCGCGGTAATAAGGAAGAGCGAGGAAACGATAAAACCGATGTTATTAGGATTCAAAACGACGAGAAAAAATTAGAAGACCAAGGTCGTCAAAATGCAATTATTTCGAAGGTCAGTCAAGGACAAGTGTTGTGGGGCCTCACATGCACAGTAAACTGTGTCACAAGCGACCGCGAGCAGGTTGTTTCGATGCACATTTCAGATTTCACAGAAATATGCACTTATAGCATCGCACGTTTTCAATCTCAAAAGATTAAAAAAATCTATGAAAATTGCGTCAGCAAAACTGAGTGGAATATTGAAAGGCAGATGTGCCATTCGATATAGTCTAGCTGATCGGACATTCGAAAATGGAAACTTACCCAGATTTGCTGGCATCGGTAGCTTTGATGCTGTTGATGCGGAGCCGATTTGCGATGTCTTTCAGTTCTTGAAGGGTTGCGCTGTCCACGGGTGCCATGTTCTTAAATTTAACTGCTTGAAAAACACAAAAACACTCTTGTCAGGCTCAGATTTAAGTGGAAAGAAGGCTTTTCTGCTGTCCTATTTATTACTTTTCCACCGGCGAATGACGTCACTTGACATTTCACCAGTCCTGCCATCTAGCGACCGTTTGTAGCAGCTCAATTGATGCTTGATGACGCCATCTTGAGTTAAGCGATTGTTGTTTTGGGAACAATAATTCTTATTAACTTGAAACTTAAAATTTCCTAATTTAGATGAGCTCACACACTGCATTTATTTTTTAAGAACGAGTTTTAATAGAAAAATGATTCCCAATTTCACAAACTTCAAGCCACATAACTTTTTTGACCCTTAGAAAGTTTGCAATCTGAAGCCATCATGAATTGGGCAGAAATAGTTTTGAGTACATCAGTAAACAGCTGTTGGAATTGTTATGTGTCAAATTTAACATAATTTAATATAATTTCAAAACAATGTATCAATTTATTAATATGACGTATTTTAACCATTACAAGATTTACCAGTCAAGTGAAATTAGCAACCCAATTCAAAATGGCGTCGACTAAAAAGCTTTCACGAAATGGCTTGAAATAATATACATGAGTAAACGAGTTAATTCCTCGTTAGTTTCATTCTATCGTTTTTTAGAATTAATACCTTGCTAGGACCAATACGCAAAATGCTAAAACTTTCAAGCACTTGAAATTCCTTGTCCTCAAGTTCTCAACAAAACTCAAGATTTTTTTTTGCTGAAAATACTATAGTTCGTAATTATCATCATCTGCTGCTTTTTGGAGCAAAAACCTTGACCTGCTAATTAATGTATGTCACAGGCATAAATCAATGGAATGATGCCGCTAAAAAGTTAAAAAATTACTAGTCATCATAATTATTTTACGGGAGAATGTTCTCTGCATAGCAATCTGTCCTTGGGGCAATAATTAGTAACGAAAAAAAAATAAAGGTAAAAATGAGGAAATATGAAAGGTGACATGTTTATATCTGGTGAAATGCACGAGACGAGAGAGTATTGACAAAACACGATAAAACTGGCTTTTCGTATACCACAGGGTATTATTAAAATGCCTATTGAATATAATTGAGTAAGATATCTTTGTTGTGTTCCTGTCTGGTTAAGATGGGCTGGGTAGTCGTTTTCCATTTCTAAAATAAAAAATAATAATATTCCTGTCAGCACAACAAATCATACATTCTTAAACCAAATATACTGTATCAAATGATCGTTCTTTCCCTACGAAATGGCGGTTTTTTCAAATATTTGTACAAGCGACTAACAAAAACGAACGCATATTGAAGAATCTTAAATATTGCGGACATTTGTTTCCAGAGGGTCCTTACCGCCTTAAAAACACAATTCGTGTTATCATGTATACTTGGTTTTGCAACATTAAATTCACTTTTTTTTTCTTTTAGTTTTGCTGAATTTTGTAAAATAAGAATTAGACATACAGTACATGTACATGTATTACGCAATAAAACATTTTTAAATTCCACTTAAAATTAAAAAATAAACATGATATGTCACACAGAAATAATTATTCAATTTAGCACAATTTTTATCTACAAGTTGTATATACAGACCTGTGACAGTGTTCCTGGAGTGAATACCAATTTCCAAATCGCTATGACGGGTACACATAGCACTGAACTAAGCGAAAGGCACCAGCCAAGAACTTCTGCCCATACAGGATACTTATAAATTTTATTATAGGTTATGCTGTGGTAATTAGCTAGTGAAAACAGGAACAGTCCCTGTTATAAATTAAAAATATGTCAAATTATTAAAAAATAAATTATGTTTGAATGAATGTATAAGCAATGCATTCTCTTTTTAATGTAGTGAATGTATACACTATTTTAAAAATGCACAATTTGTGAATAAATAACGGTTGGCTTCGATTTGTTTGTTTGCGCCCTTATTCTGTGCCGTATTTTTATTTTGGAAAAATGTTATATTTTATATAACTTTGACATTGTCAGTTTAAAATTGCAAGCAATAATAATAGAAAATAAGATCATTGCTTATGGAAATCCTGCCAAATTTTGCACAAAACCATGAATTCGTACTTCACTAAGTAATGTTAAGTTTCTAATGGTTCATCTTTAGTGTCAATAGCTACTTGCAAAATTAATTTTGGCAAAATTAAATAGCTTTCTCTATACAAGTTAAATTTGTAATAAAAAGCGTTAAAACTCATGAGTTTTGCATTCATCTAAACTGGTTAAATTGCGCATCGCGATATTGTTTAAAAATTATGTTTATTCAAAATTCAGAATAATACTTGCAGCACAAATCACTGGTGTAACATATTTCCAGCAGATCTTTAGCCAGGGGCCGATCTCACTGCCAATCATGTCGGCTATGTTAGCGTAAAACTTGTCAATGCCGTAGATCCAGGCAATGATGACGCTTTCGAAGAAGCAGAACCACAAGAGCGTGACACCACTTGCTGAATAATAATCAAACAGCTGAAAGACGTAGATTCCTCCCTGTAACAAAACTTGTTGCAATGAGCCAATCAAGAAGAACAAATTTACATATAAACTTCGCAACCATAAAGTACTTACATTGGTGACCAACAGAAGACCGACCAAGAAAGTTAGAAAACAGACCGTGGCAGTGAAGATTTCCCGCGCAAACCTCCGCTTAAACATGTTTGGATAGAGATCCACAATTGCAGTGACCATCCCATCAGTTTGCACAAACTGCAATTAACAACGATAAGTTTAACGCAGAAATACTTTGCGTTAAGAGTAAGCAGATTCAAGGAACGAGAACTAATGATCTACCTGGCTGTCTAAACCAACCAATAAGATCATGAAGAAGAAGGCGATTGAGAAAAATGGAGCTCCTGGCATTTGCGCAATGGCTTTGGGATAGGCAATAAAAATCAATCCAGGTCCTGCAACCAATTCACACAAAAATTCAAATGAGACATTTTATAGACACTTACTTTCCAGCAATTGCAATCGCCAAAATTGACTTTCAACTTAATCTCATTTAAGGCAACATTTTTATTTTCAAACCAATAGTAACAATTTTTAAGAGGGCGTCCTAGTAGTAGGTCCATTCCATATCATCTACGAAGATACCCTCTTAAAACGAACAGTTATTTATTTTAATAAACCCTTGGATGTTTGGTTTAATAGCCAAAATTTCAATCTTTACTCTTTTTACTGACAATTCACGTTTTTTTGCACTGAAATCTATCAAAATTCAACTGATTCGCCAAAATTCCATTTTTGACCAATAATTCATGATTTTCATACAAAGAAATGTTAAAGTCTAACTTGATTTAGTTTAAGACAAAAATTCGTATTTTTATCAAAAGTAAAGGTAATATACCGTATATGTAGGTATCAGACAGAAATGATTTTTTTTTAAATCGATCTGCTACTGCATGCATACACAAAATGTTCTTAGTTATTAATAGTTTTTATTATTGTAATTATTTTTATCAAGAATGAGTTTTCCCCAAAATTTACTATTACGGCATTTCTTTATTTGTTCAAAAGTGACTATCATCCAGAGTTTTTAATTATTTTAGACATGATTAATTCTAACATGAAAGCCATTTAATATTATCCCATTTTACCAGATTCTGCAACTTCGTGTATGGGCAGATTTAGTTCGTGGGACATAAACCCAAGGACAGAAAAGATTACAAATCCGGCAAACACGCTCGTTCCGCTGTTGATGAAAGACAATATGATGCAGTCCCTAGAGAAAGCAACTGTACGTGAACATTTAACCATGATCTAAAAGGTGATGACTAAACCTAAGAAGTGGCACCTACTTGTAGCAGTTGTGGTGATAGTTATTGTAGCTGCCCAAAGCCGTGGTGGATCCAAGTGCCACAGCGTATGAGAAGAAGATCTGTGTCCCAGCATCCATCCAAACCTGAGAATCTGCTAGCCGCTCAAAGTCAGGCATGAGGTAATAGAGCATGCCATCAACAGCTCCAGGGAGGGTTACACCCCTGACCAGCAGCACAGTGAGGATGACATAGGGAAACGTGGAAGTGAAATACACAATCTGAAATGTTGAATTGCATACTGAACATATGGACATGCAAGGACATCACCAAAATACAACAGTTAACTAACAAATTTTTAGTTGTAGAAATTGATATAACAGGAACATTATGGTATGAATACTTTCTAAATTTCACTATCCTACAAATGAAAAGTCCACGTCAGAAACCTAACTACATGTAATGATGTACTGTACATTTATGCATTGCATCACAAGAATCAACATGTAAAGGCAGAAGTCTGGGGGCTGTTAAACATGCATCCAAGAGCTGACAGTGATTTACTTTTCCACTCGACTTGATTCCTTTGCAGACGCACAGATAGCAAATGACCCAGGCCCCGAAGAGGGCCACTCCCAAATCCCATCGCACAATTCCGATTTCTTCAATGCCGGAAGAGAGGTGGAGTATTTTACGCCTTAAAGAGATTCAAAACGAAAGTTTGTAATTGATCTGCACCATGCTATCCAGCAAGTAACGAAATTCGTATAAAGAACCCTTACTCCCAAAACTCTACAGCTGGATCAACACGAGTTTCATTCAGAAAGGAAGAGTTCATCGAGTCGAACGTCACATTTCCAGTGTAAGACTTGATATAGCATTTTTCTGGAATTCCACCAAGTCGCTTTTGTTGGTTAAAATATGACCCACAATTTGAATCGAATTGTAACTTATTGCTGGAAAATGGCACTAACTTCGACAAATGCATTTCATTCTTAAATCTTTTTAAAGTTACAAAAATGGAATGTGAAATCAAATGTCTTCATTTTATTCCTGTTGTACTTATTTTTAAAAAAATACATGAGAACAAATTTTGAATAATTTTTACTTAACTATCCTACTTAGGTAAAACAAATTTTACAAACACTTTAATTTTAAAATATCTACAAAACGAACATTGAACCACGAGATTACCTGTATTCCACTCATTACCACAAGATGCCCATGGCAATTCGGACGTTAGGGAATATCCCATGTAGACCAATGCCCATGCCAGGACCACTATATAATAGACGTTCAAAAGGGCCACGACAACGATTGTGCCATAGCCAATCCCTACACAAAAAAAGTCGTATAGCAAGTGAAGTTTCTTTAAATATTTTTTAAAAACGTTGGTGAAAATGTAATGCATACCGGAGAATAACGGACAAATTTTCCAAGCGCTTATCCCTCCTTGACCCATAAACTGTCCCAGGGCAATTTCAAGGAAGAAGATTGGAATGCCACCACCAACCAAGAATATGATATATGGGATGAAAAATGCCCCTGGAAAGATCATAAATTTATGCAGCTATCTAATTAAAAATCAAGAAGTTGAATAGACATAAAAGGTTTTCTAAGAAATCATTCTCCCAAGAGTCTGTTTTGTTACAATATTTAAAAAAAATGCAAGTATTAAAATTCTAATATTTTTACAAGGTATAACTTCATTAATAAATTAATAAACAACAGTATTAGTCATTTTCTGAATTATTAACTGTATAAGAATATAGGAATGTACTGTAGGAATTCATACTGTATAGGAATATATTTTAAGAATATTTCATGGGAATTAATTGGGACATAAAAGGAAAATACATGTATATCCACACTGGGCAAATTTTCCTAACTGATTTTAAACGAAAGTCTAATTCTGTGTTTCCTTTACCAATCTTTCATTTATGTTTCAATTACTTAACTGGACAAAGGGGAATTTGTGCATGTGCATGTATATTTCAAGAACATTTAGTTCATTTCCTCATTAATGCGATAAAAGAAACTTAACTTAATAACAAAGTTTAATCTAAAGCCTTAAGCAGTGTACACTTAATAGAAACATTTCAGACATATGAGTGAGATCATCAATCAGTGAAGATATAATGAGAACGATTAGGTTGGACTTACTGCAAATGTATCCACTACTGCACTTTGCTCTCAAAAATGCAATAGCGGAATGTCACGTGCTAAATCATCTTCACTACCCTTCAATCTCCTGGTAAATATATAATATTCACCACTTGACATCATATATTAGTGACAAAACTAGCTGTTGGTCAGTCGTTTATAAAGTTTTTTTGAAATCAGATATTACCCATGTTTTCCTGATATTTGTTAAAAATTCTAACATGCCATGGAAATGTGTCACATTTGAAAAATGCCTTGTAATCCAAGAAAGCAGATATTATTTTCGGAAATATATTTTGTAACGAGGCAAAGTTTTATTTAGAACTCGTTTATAAAAAGCATTTTTTTGGAAGACAAAAATGTTTCCGAAAAAAACACTTTTAAATTTTTTTTATACATGTAAAGCAGCTTTTTTCTAAAAACACAATTTGTGCAAATCAACATGTTTTATACAATACTGATTAAATGCACATGTATATACAATTTCACAGACACAATATCATTTTCACCGCGAGGACAATTCCAAGTTTGGATTCCTTATGCTGAAACTAAGTAATTTCTGCATCTAAATCAGGGTTTACGACCTGCTTAATCAGGTCAAAAACCTAAGAAACCGCAATCTACCAATCTCACATTGAGTGCAGCTTACCGCCACCATTCTTGTAGCACAGGTAGGGAAACCTCCAGATGTTGCCGAGCCCGACAGCCAATCCTATGCATGAGAGCAGGAACTCGACCTTGTTGCCCCATGTTGCTCGTTGTGGCACTGCCGCAGCTTGAACCACCGCTCCGTTTTCTGGCATGGTTGGTGTCCTGCACAAGCTCAGCGATGAGCACTGAATGCTGAAGGGTGCTTCCTCGGTTTTAATCTCGATTTGGGATCGGCCAACGTTCACAATCAGGGGAGGCGATCTGAAGAAAGTAAACGAAACCACTGTATGCCAGGGATCAAGAAAAATCACAAAAAAAAGATTCGAGAATAATTACCCCATATTGCTAAGATGACATCAATGCGTAACGTTTGGCAAATTAAACGACAAATTGTTGGGTCACTCGTAGGAACCCCTAATCCGCAATCGCACATGGCCAGGCAGCGTGCCGCAATAAAGTGTTCAATTACCGTGGGAACCTCTAAAACGAGGTTTATTCGATCATGTGTTCAAATGCGATACAATCTTTTCCCCTCAATTAAACGCAGCCCCCATACAACATTACATAAGCAAACGGAAAATATTGCACAAAAAATAATGACCCTCATCCTAACAATGAAAATCCCCGAGTGGCGACATCCGGAATAAACATGTCGCCACAACCAAAAGAATGAATAAAATATCGACAGAGCCTGTGCATCCCATCAGCATGTGCGAGAAGAATCACACGAATCCCCATCTGAATCCCAAAATCTGGTTAATGCATGCTTATAGCATCTTAACTTCTTCACCGAATCTTCAATCCTTGCTTGCTTATCACGGGACATCACACAGCAAAATTCAGAGAGATTCATTGTAAAATACACAATAGTTGTAGCATACATTACATCATCTAGCTGACTGTAATTAATAACAATAAATGAAACCTCTCAAATCATTTGCTGATACATGTAAAACAGCTCCCATAGTGAAATCAGTAAAATAAAGCTTATTTGGTTATTTTAAAAAAGGCACAAAAAACACCAAATATAGCTACAATTCATCACATGTTTTTTTTGACTAATTAAAGGTTTCTACAGTCCAGTTGTTAGCGCCATCTCTCTAACACATACTAGTATCAGTTCGAGCAATTTGGCACAAAGCTGGACACTTTCTCGCACATGTCGATTGAACAGATAATGTCAAGATAAACCTCAACCATTTTTGCCTGTAAAATTTGCTAAAACAATAAATAAACTAAAACAAATTAAAGGTAGGACACCTAACTTTAAAAACCTTTTATCAATCAAGACTGCTTAAATGTCAGTAATACAAAAAACGAGCGCACTTTTTATTATATATTTCATATAATTGTGATCCATTCTCATTCATTGCAGACAATATGACCTGAAAGATTCAGGATGCCCCGTATTTATCTTGATTTTGCAATGAAATTACCCATATTAATACTGTGTAACTACACTGTCCCTAACCTAGCAGTCACTATATTTGCCAAGTGGTTAGTGTTGCGCAATGGTGGACCTACTATGAAACCAACCGAAGCCTAAATTTCAGGGCCTAATCCCCGGGCCCTGAAGCATCTTTTTTAATGGAATGCTGGATGCGAAGAGCCCCATAATAGTTCAAGCTTCAGGGTTAAAAAATGTGGGCCCACCACTGGCGTTGTGCAGTCAATTGCATGCTACATGTTGTACATGTACATGTATGTAGTATATCTCCGATGTTCCCTATTTGCTTTCATTGCAACGGGGGCCATATTGAATAACCTTGGATTAGATTGGAGTTTAAGGGCGCAAAGGCAAGTGGCCAAAGAGCGTCGATCCACACAGGTAGGAAAGTCTTGCGGCCATCGTTCAGATGGGTGAGGTGACAGGAGCTACACCTAAGGGTAGTCGGATAAGAAGCAGGTTGAGTGGCTTGGCCTTGGCCGTCAGGGGACTATGACCTCATGCATGGCCTTGTGTGATTTTTAAAAAATTGCAATACTGGCCAGTGCTTACAATAAAATAAACCTTATGTAGAACTTTATAAACACGTGTGTCGGTATCACATTACATGTGAAACTCTGCATAAGATCCTTGCCTGCAGTTACGTACTGTATGTGCAAACCTTATAATGTTGAATGCTTGTATAGGTTTGTTATCAACTTTTAGGGACTGTCCATTAAGCAGACAACAAATTCGTCGGATATTTTTAAATTGCTCCATAATATGAGGTTTAATGGGTTATATTTCATTACTAGGATTTTTTTCGAGTTCAATAACAAATAAAAAATCATGGAAAGGGCTTGCTCGTCATAGGTAGATATTTTATCAAAAATGTATGTGGGAAAGAAAGTGGGGGATTAAGATAACTAAGTTGGAAGTGATGACGGCAAAGATAAAATATGGCATCCCGAGTGTTGTGCGCTTAATGGATGCCCCGGGAATGTTGGCTTCCTTACAGCAATATCCTATGATACTGTTATGCCCTCTCAGCTGCATAATAGCACCAAATAGTGCCCTACAAGTCCACTTTACTACTGCCCTGTAGGGGAATGTTAAAAGCGTGCATAAAACGTGCAGTCGGCTACGTGTAAACAATGTATCAATGAAAATAAGTAACTGTTTTACAAACAGTTTCAGTGCTAAAATTCACCCGTCAATTGGTCATATTTCTTCAAGTTGCAAAATTGCAATGGTGCACCAGGCAAGATTCAGAAGGATTTTTGTAGAGATGATAAGAATCTTCAATCTTAGAAGAAATATCCGAATATTGCTTTGACTGCTTTTAAATTCCTCAATCCTGCTAACAAGGACCGGGTGATTAAGGAAGTCTAGTGCAAATACACTATAGATTCTATAGACTTGAGATTCCTGGGCATGTCATCTCTCATAAAATCGTAATAGCTAGCTTCACTGCGAGCTAGGTTATGAAACTTTCTCAACAGGAACAAATATTTAACAAAATTTGCTTAGAGGCAATAAGTTTGCTTGCCATATGCAAAAACTTGAATTTCCCATCTTCCCATGTAGTGTAATGGACCGAAATGTTCAATAACATCTTCATGCGCAATTGTCATTTCCTCCGGAGTCCCCTTGGATTAAATTTTCGACGCCAGAACCGCCGATACTGCACTTGTGCCAACGATACCTCAGAGAACAGCTAAATGGAGCCCTGGGTCATACCCTGCTGAGGCCGTTTTTGACGGTCGGTGAACTGGTGTTCTTCTGACTGTTTGAAGCAGCAGCCTCCTGACGGCCATACATGAGCACTGAAAAGATGACCAGTGCTGCACCACCCATGAACTGGTAGGTCACGTAGAAGTCGAACATGTACACAGAGGCAACACAGGCTACAACAATGGCGAGTGAGGTGGCAAAACCCTTCAGAATGTTGTCTGCATACTTTACCACCACTGCCACTATGAGGCCGCCTAGGGCGTACATGAGGATTACGAACCACACAGCGCCAGTGTAACCAAAAAAGAATCCGTGTTCACGCACCTTGGCCCCATCGCCAATGAATGTGGTGCACAGGGCGAATGGTATACCCAGCAGGCTGAGCTGCACGTTCCGCATCCACACAGACACGTCACTGCCTTTGAGAATCTTCTCGAAGTAAACGCCGGCAAATCCAGACATGCAGCACGAGATGATCACTGCCACTAGTCCCAGCATTTGGTTCTGTTCGTGGCCCCCTGTGGAGCCAGAAGTGGCTGCAGAGCTTGTCAGTTGCACCAATGACACACCGACCAACAGTATCAGTAAGGACACCCAGTGCAGCACCCCCAGCACCTTTTTCAACATGAACACGGACATTATCGCTGTGGTCAAGATCTTAAGCTGGTATGTGACCTGAAACGAGATAAAACCATATTTGCAATAATCTGACATGGTTTGGGCCTCCATGTTCTTGATATGTGGTCATTTAGACCACATGATTTGTTTAAAAAAAAACCCAAGGTAGAAAAGCTTATAAAATTCAAAGGGTAGAAGCAGAGTGAACCGATTTCAGATCAGCTTTCTGCCTCCGATTACTAGCGCATGCGCATTCGCAAAAATCCAAGCCGA
>JAQGAO010001961.1:0-21688 GCA_034697705.1 Ommatoiulus sabulosus | reverse complement strand
AACTATCGTCAGAAAGATTATTCCATCGTCTAATCGCATGCAAAAAGAAAGACCAATAGTAAGCATCCGTTTTAGCATGCTGTACTCATGCTTAGCTTGTACGCATGCTTTGTCCATATAGGATGTATCTGCATTATAGAACTATACATACAGTATGCAATTTATGAGAAAACGAGAAAAGACGAATTGGAAAAAATCCACTAAACATTCTGACAAAAGGGTTGAAACCCTAAAAAAGGGCATTGTTGTTCGGTCCATTACTATATTAAATATTTACTAAACCAGTGTACAGTATTAATTTTACTTAAAATAAATCCAGAAATAATTTTTGTATTATACAGCATATCCACTTTCGGAATTTGGGGAATCGTGCATACATTATTTCTGTAGATAATCATCATATAATAACCAAGACTTTACCACGTACAGTACTCGTTCCCTCAAGTGCCACATCGATTCCTTGCATATGTTTGCAAATTCCATAATTAAAATTCATTCAATAATAAATGAATTCAAAAATTCTTAAATGTTTACCCTTTACGATATTTCCTCAATAATCCTTATCTGACTGTGGAAATTATGGAAATGGTCATAGTCTAACCAAGTAAACGATTTAAATATGCCGCAAAACTCTGCATGCAAATCAGAATTCTGAAGTCCTTTTTTCCTTTGTCTATATTAAGATTTATGAGAAAATATTTGTGGAAATTGTCATTACAGTTGTATTTGAAATGCAAAAAACAAATTCATCACTCAGGTCTATTCGAAACGTTGTATTCTACAATGTACATGTACTGTATATAGATTTAGCCTAACGTTAATTGCAATGTCATGAACGAAACAAATTTGAAAATAAATTTCCAGACAAGTACAATGTATTCACGTTTTAAGAATTAATATTCATGTCACTGAATTACTTTTTTTTCACATGAGCTACGTCTTACACAAACCAAGTATATAATATCAAGTATAATTATATGATATATATGCAATAAATATGACGTCAATGAAGGTCAAGGGAAACTCAATAATGAGCTATTTTAGTATATTCATATTTTGATGGACGTAAGAACTCGAGAGCAAAGAATATACAGTAATAAACAAAAACACTAAAATTATTTCAAAATTTATAACAGTATTTAGTATACTGCACCATAATTCAAAATATATTCTAATTAAAATCAACCGTTGATATTGCATGGAACTAAACAGTGTTGAATAAATGGATAGAAATTGTTTGAGGAAATTTCTGGATAAATTTGCAGAAACGTAGTGGTGTAGACTAAAAAAAATAGAACACCACTAACTCACGAGTAGTGACAATTGATGCAAAGTTTGGACTGTTTTAAAACAATACAAGTACAATCCATCTGGAATACATTAAATTAAATGAAATCGTTAACAATGTCGACACTTTTAATACATCGTTTACTTATAAGAATATTGGTTCCATAGGCAAATAACGATTTTCTTATACGGATCTCAACAAAATTAAGCATGTCTCTAATTTAAGGATAAATTTATTCGCTGATCAAAAGGTTTAATCATGGATTAAAACCATCGCTTCTGTTGTATCAAAGTACATGATCATAATCAGGGATTAGCTGTTAATTCATCGATATAAGTGAAATAAATGGGTAAGTTATGTCTTAATGGGATGAGAATGCATGCATCCAAGAGCGGAAATTCTATTTTACTTAGAAGATAATTTCCTAATTAGATTAATAATTGCCATAAGCATTTAACGCAGAAGGTGAATTAATCGTTAATCATCCTATTTCGTGCAATCGATCACGAAAAATGTGGTCACATTACCGCGTCCAATAAGTTAAATACCAGTTAACTAAATATTTACATGTATAATCAAGTCATTATCCATTTGCTTCGTGGTCACTTTTATAATAGCCGACAAAATTTGACTCAGGTTAGTCCTACTGGCCAATGCATGCTTCGCTCAATGAAATTGGCGACAATAGTAAGACAAGAAGCCGTATAAAATTGGAAAATGCCAATTAAAAAATGAGGTTTGTTGTATATAATCAATTACACACAAACAGCCACAAATAAGCTCTATACGAAATTTGTGTGCTGTCAATTACCCTATTTTTGAGCGGGTTATAACTACTACCTTCAGCAGATGGGAAGTCATCTCACAGGGGTTGCTTTTCAAGCAGTTCTTACGGAAAAAAATATTAAAATAATTTCGAAGAGGTCACTTTAGTTCATATTAGTGCTATATTAACCATGCAATAAAACCTTGTTTAACATTTTTTTAAAGTTCGGAAACGTGCAAGGTTAAGCCCTCTGAAAGTCAGTGTATAGGGATGCAATCACAGTTGCATGCACAAAAATTCCGATAAGTGTATTCGGCGTTTAAATTGCATTTTTATTAACGTGGTCCACTGGCATCGTTTGTTAATAACAGTTTAATAATAGATCTCCTATTAATCCTTGAAAAAACCTTATCCGCGCCAGCCGCATGCGTTAAACGCCGATTAGTTTTGTCTGTTTCTGCCAGCACCATCTGTTGGCTCTGCGAATTAAAATTTATGTTAATCGTCGATTAAGAATATTAACCGAAGTTTGGTGAAACATCTAATTCTTATTTCTGGATTAAAACATCTGCAAAGCAAGTGTGCAGACTTGTCCAAACTCTGATTAGCATAACCAGCCATTAACACGGGCTGATTTTCGCGGTGCTTAAAATCGCGCAAATGACGCAACGGTAAAAAAATTCCACGTGAACTCCCCAAACGAACTGAAACCCGGACCAAACGGGCACAACGGAAAAACGTACCGGTTGCGCCAAACACCAATTAGCACAGCGAGCGACCAAACCGGCTGGGTAAGGCGTCTGAACATCAGTTTTAATGCACCGTTAGCTAACGGGCATGTGGCGAAACCCTTACACAGACAGAAAGAGAGATAGGCAAAGCGAAGTGAAACGAGTGAACTGACCTGAGCTGCAGCGCCAGAGCCCGAACCCGCTTCGAATCTGAATGCAATTTGCAGAAGTTTGACTATCAATGCGCAGTTGCATCAGGAGGATGCAAAATGGGCGATTTGAAGTTGAAAACTGGCAAATCAATGGCCGCCTGAGCCCAGGTTGGTGCGCGACTCGAGCTAACCCACTCCGGCTCGCCAGTGGGCTGCGCGGATTCGGATCCAGATCGGAATCCAGGGCGGGCCATCCGAAAAACGACCCGGTAACGAGCGGTCAAGCGGTCGGGCTAACCCACTCCGGCCGGCGGGCGAACGGATCCGGAGCGGGATCCAGTGTGGGCCATCCGAAAAACAAAATAAAGCCGTTCCGAGGCAGCCACCGGGTCCGAGTGGTCGAGCGGTCAGCCACGCGGCGGCGGCGCGAAGTGCTCGTACTTCCGTGCGCGTTGCCAGACTAACATCGCAGCCTGTGGACAGCACTAGTCACAGCAGTGGCCACTTAACGGTCTGATTAGTGCCCATTAATTTGGCATGCAATCAGTTCAGGCTGACCAGTCCCTCACGCCAAGCCGTGCTGACCAGCAGGGCCGCGCGGACGGCCGAAGGGGCGGAGACGGGGGGTGGTGAGGAATACCAATTCTTGACCACACTGGACACACTTAAAAAACCGTTAATCCTTTGGCGTTTTTTTCGGCGCATCCGATATGCAGATGACCGCGAACTGCGGCGCAAATGACGACTGGCCGAACTGACCAACGGACCTGGCCCGGACCAGGATCCCGCTATTGGCCCGTATTTTTAGCTCGAAAGAAGGAAAAACAGAGGGGCGCAAGACCTTTGTCCACCCCACCCCCAAAGTGGTCAGCATCTCATCCATTTTGCGGGGGGAGCGTCATTAGCGCATGCATATGAGGCTGGACAAAACCGTCCAGCTGCCGGCCGGACAACGGCCAGTCGGTCACCATGGCGACCCATAGGGTCCAGATGGTTTCGGCCCTTGGCTTTTTTTGGGTACAATGATGGTTTTCTTGATTGGGATGCAAGATTCCATTGTTTCCAGAAACTGGAGGGGAAGACGCTTACAAAAACACTCCGTCCCCCCATGCGCTCCCCAATGTCCAGCGTCGGACAATGGCCACTGTCCAGCCTGGCGCGTGGCCCTCTGGCCCGCCTCTGGCTGACCAACGGTTCTCCTCCTAATCCAGCAAGCCCTGTCAAGCAACAGCCATCCTCTTAAATATTAGTTTAAGCTCCTTTTGGGCAAAATTGGCACCCTTGTGTACCCACCTGTCGCGCCATATTGCATTTGAAAAAAATCAAGAAAAAAGAAAGTATAACAAAAAAACAAAACTAAAACACAACAAGTCTGGATGTTTGCGGCTAGCGCATGTTAGCCCCTAATAAAACCGTAAAAAATTCTAACTTTGGCAAATATCGCCATATGGAAGGCCCTTTAAAGGAGGATACAGAACTGTTTTGAAAAAAATAAAATAAACAAGAACTTATTCCCGCTTATTTTCCAAAAAGCATCGGACAGAAATCTATCAGTTTGCATATTCTGTACTTGTGCGTATATACAGAATACTTCAGCTATAGCATTACATGTCAAACTAAATATAGAACATGGGATCATTTTCATATTTTAAAAACGAATGTAAAATATCGTATTCTGGTGGCCTTTTGGCTTCCTAGTTTTAAGATATTATCGTGGGAATTTGGCACTCAGTTATTAAGCATGGTTTTTTTGCATACCGTTAAATTTGTACAAAAAAAAAGACAGAACTTTTGAACGAAATGCTTGACATTTATCAGGCCTCTCATCGTTCCGATGTCGTTAAATTTTGTCACATGAATTTTCGGAAAATCGTCAATATATTTATAGATTACTCCTTACAAGGGAAGCTAATGATAACGTATACACAACAACCATGTCAAAATATTCTCTCTCATACGAAATACTTTCACAAAACGCACAAAATTGGAATTTTTAAAAGAAAAACATAACATTATTATAATCACCCCATCCTTGAAAAAAAAATTACTTGCGACAGTTGTGGAAAGACAACAATGACCTTTCATTTCTTGCGTGCTCATAGCTTTCGGAAAAACACGAATCTGGCAGAATAAAAACGGCACCTACAACCCCCATTGTTTCAGAAAATGTCAACTATTCATTCCGTCTATAAGTAAAATATTTTGTTATATATAGTTATTCGTAATTTCGAAAAAAAAACATTTGTCTGAAATTCAAATTTGTACAGTACAGTAAAGCCTATATACATGTACAGCTTATTTCGTATAGTAATTATAGCCCAAGGGCCAAATCTGTGATTACTCCCAAAAATAAATATTCGGTATTCTATATATAGAAATTCACGTTACGGTTTCCCTCGCACGGGATCCTCCAAAAATGTGACGTAATCACGTTATCTCGCCCACCTCTCCCAGCGCCGCTGGGTAGGGGCGAGTGTCCGAGCCATCCGTCCTACCGCCGACCACCTCGCCGTGCCGCCCCGTCGAATATTACGTAATAAATGATGGTAGGTGGCCGATGGTCGAGCGTAAATGACCGCCACCGGCGGAGCGGCATTAACAATAACGAAGACGATCTACGTCACACTGCACTAATTAATCACGTAACACTTATTGGAACACAATGACATCAACGCTAAGACCAGCAAATAGCAGCCGAGCGAGGATTCTCGCAGCCCTAATCAGCGTATCCGCGCAACGGCCAAAGCCGAGCCGGTCAGTGGCGCTGACCAGGGGTCAAACCCGGCCAGAGCGCTACGAGGTATTTCGGAAGGAAAAAAAGCCTTACCTGATCGCCTCCACGGAGGGCTGGTGGACGCCATGCTGACCGGTCACTCGAGTCAATACTTGACCGCTGGCCGCCTGCGTTCGGCCGGCACGAGTGGCTGACTGCCCGAGCGTCCACCAGGTGGTCAGCAGGTTAGGCAAGGCCGGATCATTCAAGACGCTCATTGATGAGGCCGTTTATATGTACGATCGAGCAAAAAAACCGATAGCGCGCATTCCGAAATGTGGATGCCGGGCGCGGGGTGGACAGTGTCCAGTTGGCTCGAAAACACGACCGATCCGCACGCTGCTCGGACAGTGGCCGCGGCGCGCGAAAAATAATAATCGAAGGAAAAAATGAAGACCACAAATTGCCACATTGCGCTCCATTAGCTTCTTCCTGAACGGTAAGGACGCGGCCCTAATCGGTTCGAAAATCCGTCGTAAAACTGAAAACGCATTTTTACAATTTTTTTTTTCTCTTCTGTCCGAGATTTCCTGCGAAAGACCAGACACCCATAGGCCATAAATATGAAATCCATTTTTCATTCGTTCGGATTTCTGCGGCGGATCAACAAGCACCTGTTCGACGGAACCGCGCACGAAAAGCCTGGGTGACAGAGCGAAACCCCCCCCTCTAATCCGGAACGGGACATAATCCATTAATCCGGATTACCTAATAGCGTCGATTATCGAAGTGAACGCGAGCACAATTTCTCCAAAAATTGGCCATAATAATACTTCCTCCCACCCTCTTGTATCTTTTTACTATGAATGATTGCAAGCCCGTATGGTCATCGTGGCCTCGATCGTCGTTAAATAAACTGATTAAAGAAATCAACGATTAAAAACAAAAATCCAATTAAATATACGATTGTATACTGTATATACAAGAATCTCAAAAGATGATCACGGGAAAGTTTATAGCAACGAAGAATTGACAACGATAACGATCACTGCATGCTGATGCATATAAAGTATATAGTGATATATAATTCAGTAATGGCAAGCTAGTATTTTCATAAAATTCATCGGATGGTGCCAATGCTCAACATGATCAATTAATTTAAATGAGCGTGACCAGCACGTCTGAATCACTAGGCTGCATGGTTAGAAATTCGAAAAATAGATTCATTCAAAATTCGGTAGGCATCTTGAAGGTCATTTTAGTATAATCAAAATCATTATGTATATATGAGATGAAATACATTTAACATTATCACACCAGCCGTTTTTGAGATAAAACAATTAAGGTTGATCTGCATGATAGGGTGGGTGACTCAAAAGTTTCAGCAACAAACTGCGAAAATTAATTAAACTATGATAAGAACGAAAATATAGGATTAATGGATCCAGTGACAGACACTGCGTGAGACTGTAATACAAATAATACTGTACTTGTATTGTCAATAATTATCCAATAGACGACTGGTTTATAATCAATACCCAGAAATCGGAACCAGCCCTCGTTTCAAGAGTGTACAACAATAACACGTTATGGCATAGGACAGATAACATTTTTAAAGAACCAGGCATGCACAATGTTAGCACACGTGCATATTTCTGCAGCTTTGGGTGCCGGTATAGATGGCCAAACAGATTTGAATTTTGTATAATTTGAATCAAGTGCTGCAATGCCAAAAACTAATGGAAAAAAATAAACACAAAATTAAGAGTACAAATATAAAATGCATTTGTCAGACAATTTCATATTATAAATATTAGTTCATATACACAGAGATTCATAATTTTATTAAATAAGTTCGCCGAGTTAGGGCTTGTCTGCGTACATGACAGATTATCATCAAGAATATTGAAAATGCGTTATTTTCGAATTATATGTTAACAGTTAAACAACGCAGGGAATATCAACAAATTGCAATCCTGATTGAGAGAACCCCATCACTCCATTAAAGTATTTTAAATTTAATACCTCGTAACTTCGAAACATCGATGAATGGATAACCCAAGTCGCGCGAAACAAATCACTTTTGTCTTAATTCAAAAGTATGACGTCCTCTGGAAATACACTCATAAATCCCATCGGAGAAATTTTAAAACCATAAAAAGGTTTTTATCTGGAATATACTTTCCCGTTGGGATAACTTTCATTTTTTTTCCGAAGCCAAGGCTGCACATTTTACTTGCTGCCATATTTGAATTTACTTTGGCGTTATGGCCCACGAGTGACTAATAAATGCAACAATTGTTTTGATTATTTCTTCAGATTCGAAAAAAGAGATCAGGCAGCAGACAAACAAGTGTTTTTGAGAGACGATTTCGAATACATGTATACAGTATACAATCAATGTTTTGATATATAAAATCCGTATAAAAACAGTTTGCAGCTAGCTAGCTGCTTTGGGTACTGAAAATATATAATGCTAAAGCTCTGTGCAACATAAGACAACGCGAGTGCAGCATTGCGCAAATGAATTCAATCTGGAACAAATGATTTATCACAAAGTTGTAATATGGTAATTGGGAAGAGCATTGGCTTCTTATACTTGAAACTATTTTCAGTGCACGTTCAGTTTATTGAGCGTGCTCAAAATTCTTTCGTACCAGGTATTCTAGTGCTTTGTATGGGCACGGTCACGTTGAAGCGTTTTCCAGTAGCTTGCCAACAAGTGTCGCTTAGTGGTATTGCAGACGTTTACCACTAAGCGACACTTGTTGACAAGCGACTGAAAAACGCTTCAACGTGAACGTACCCTATCGGCCTAAAACGGTAATTTTGTCAAGCACTGAAAATACGCACCAACTCAACTTTTATGGTAAATCTATGAAACTTGAAGGGAAGTGGGAATTACGTCAGAATGCAAGAATGTGGCTTGATTCCGTGGGCTAATGATTGATTGGACAGATCTTTTTCTCGACAAAGCGAGGCAACAAATCTATTCATGGCCCAGCACAGCTCAGAATGGGCACGGGACACACAAGTGCGGGTAAGCCAACTCCGTAATGTCAGGACCACAGCGTTCAAATCGAAGACCATTTTTTATCCAGAAACGAAAATACGTCATCCCCTGGTCCAGACAAGCTGGGAAATTTCAATTCGTTCTGTCTATAGGAGTTTTTGTTGACGGCGAAGGGGCAAAGTGATTGAGGCGAAAAGGCAGGCACGTGTGTTTATGCTGGCAGGACGCTATTTTAAGCATAATGGATTTATCGCAAATTTTATCTAGCAAGGGCTGCTGAAAATTTCAGGTGTTCTTGGAAGAACGTTTCAACGATCATTGCTAATAAATTCGCACGAATGCCATATCTTCGTTTCCAGCTTAATTCTCTGAAAAAGCTTTTTATATATTATAACCATTTGCATGCTTAACATATTCGGAGCAATTGCTGCGTCAGGCATAATATCCATTTATTTTTTAATGGCTTCAAATTGCTCCTTAGCATCTTGATCATAAACTTTGATTCTCGTTAGCATTATAACTTTGACTTACAGTCAAACAATCGTATTAAGCGAGTTCAAATATACAAAATTTAATTTCAGACATACTGTAGTAGTAGTATTAGGGCGATTACATTTTGTACGCAGTAAATATGAGTTGATTAGCTTCCTTGAATGCTTGCATGTTATTTACACTTGTCTTAGCAATCCACAAAGACGAACGTAAATAGGATGAAAGTATATATATTAGAGCCAATCAAATGCAGATATGTAAAATGTAATCGCCCTAATCCAGTATCTAAAGCTGACAAGTCAACGTTTTTCTAAATTGCATGATATGCAGTTAAATTTCCTTAGGCTAATTTAAAACCAGTGAAGCTAACATTTAAGTGGCCATTTAATAGCCCCACCCAATGTGGACCGCGTCAAAAACCTGCTTATCAATGTGAAACAAAAAGGTGTCCGCGTGCTAACAGGGATCTATCATTATTTTTGAGGCCATACAAAGAAAGAACTGTAATAGGTATTATTACAGTATAGGTAGCCATTAGTGAATAACTGGTGTTTGTTGACAACCATATTTAAACGGGATCAGATCTTTGTACAGTATATGCCAGCTTAATGTTAGTTAATATCTTTACATAACTGTACTCCTAAGTAAAATATGCATTGTCAAAACGAATTACATGACTGCAGTTCTAAAATGAACGAATGTCGTGAATTTCATTTAAACAAGTATACCAAACCATGGTCCGAAAATAAATTAAGTAAGTATCATCAGTTTGACCAGTGTTACTGTTTCATCAGCTCTCCATTAGGGGCTCCACGTGTTAAAGTTCCAACAAACGCAAAGAGCCCACAGTGGTGCCCAAGAACGAGGGTGTCTTTGTAGGCTGCATGAAAAAGCAACTTTAATCTCAATATTTTCCACGACAGCCTCCCCCATCGGCCATTGTGCTCGGTCCACCCCCGCGCAATGCCATTTTCCACTTATTGCCATGCACATGTGGATTTCGTGAATACAAATGGTCCACTTTCATTATCGTGGCCTGCCAGAGATGAGCAAGAAGAAAAAAAAAGCAAAATCAGAGCGCGACGACAACAATGTGAAAACATGCGAGCTATTTACATGCGCGCTCGACAACACAACGCACGACCATAAAAGGGAAGGCTACTTGTCATAGTTTGGTCATGCAAACCTGACATCAGTGAAAAATAGTAATTCTCCTCAACGGTCGCATGGAAATTTATTGGGCGAGCAGAGTGCACTTTGGCCTTTGTTGGACGCAGTCATTCCGTCAATGATTTTAATCCATAATGCAGTTTTTATGTACGACGTCAGCGAATGCATTCGGAAGGCTCGTATAAACGAACCCATCATTTCGGCCACTAAAACCCAGATATTTGGGCAGAAAAACAAGAGCTCGGACTGCTTCGCCGGGGTCCCGAATGCGACGAATAAAATGGATTTATGGTGCATATTTACGGCCTATACATACATTTATGTGACCCGCACCGGACGCATGTTCAAAAATGAATTTCAACGTGGGTTGAACGACCACTGGCCTGCCATCTGGCGGCGATGAAGAAGGAGCGGTGGCCCGTAACGCCACGATTGACCGTCCCATTTTTGAGTAATCATTGACCCTCGAGCAACATGTCAATTCGACCTTTCTTCCTAACGCACGGAGGTGCCAGAACTTCCAGAAGGATACGTTGCAGGCCACATCGCGGCGTTAATGGTCGAGCCGATCTGGATGTCCCTATTAGAAAATGTTTCGATCTTCCTTTTGATTAAGTCATAACCTCAATAGCTACAAAATTCATTTTGTCCTCGATTATAAAGAAGTAAGTATACTGCATGATAGAGGAAACGGATGAGGTACATGTCCATCACAAAACCTGCAATTGCTATACAATGCATTAAACATGCATTTGTGAAAGTTATCTCATTTCCTATGTTATGTTCGCAGTGGGTTATTAAATAGGTTTAAATTTAACAGGAAAAATAGTGAACATAGTGACATCATACGATGTACCGGTTCGACACGAATTACAATTTAGCCACTACACTTGTATTCGACAACTTATGGATGACCCTCAACGCCTTTGAAGAACCACACACCGGATCCCTTCACCGGCTTGGTCACTGTCCGTCAATTCATGGATGAGCCTCGGTGCCTACGAAAGCCAGCTTCTTGATTCTCCCTCGGCTTGACCACTGGCCGCCAATTTATGGCCGCCCCTCACCCACCCTTGATTCTCATCACGCTAAGTCGCTCGCATTCAGCTCGACCGGCGAGTAGGATACCTCAGAGATCTTGTTCGTGGCACGGCAGCGCTTAATGAGAAATCCTATCCCCATCTCGGGCATCGCGCCCTTCTTTTCCCCCTCTGATGTCCAGCAGAATAGCCAGCGCCACCCCTTCGGCCATTCATCCCCTCCCTTTGTGGACTTGCCGTTCATCCGGTCAGCTCATGTCACACGAGCCTTTCCCCCTAGTCTTCGGCCATGGAGTGGACCTGCGTGGGCAGCGCTGGTCATCATCTAGTGGCCGCCACCCTCTCAACCCTCGCGATTCCTTTCTTTTATTTTATTTTTTTTTTGTTCGGTCTTCTTTGGCCCTGCATCTGCCGAATTAGTTTGGTCGGTATGTAATAAACGAAGAACTGGATGCATTCGGACTCTTGTCTCCAATTTCATCCTGGGGAAGCAACGATGATTATGATGATGCTGGATGTGGTGGACAGTTGGGCATCGGCGAGCCTCTGTTCGTTGAGCCCTCTTCACGTTGGGCAGGTTACTTGGGTTAGCATTGCACATAGCATCCTGATGGTGGGCAATCTAGCATTGCATATTTCGATGCTACGAGCGGGGTTCTCGTCTGGCCAATTAGTTAAGAAATACAAGTACTAACAGTAGTAAATACTAACAGTAAGTATAAATATAAGTAGCAATATAAACTGATAAATGTATACAGAAAATACAATCATGTCTGGAATTTGTCAAGAAAGAGGTGAAATCACCTAAAACAAAGTCACCAGCTGCAAGCATTATTAAACAATATACTGTTAATGGGTGAGAACACACTGAATGCTTATTGCAGGCGTTTACCACTCGGCGTAAACTAGCGCCACCAAGCGGGTTAAGAATACGGCATGCGTTTTAAGAAAGCTTAGCCGAACCAGGCTGAGCTTACAAGAAGCGCTTATAAGCTTTCAAAATGTTTTTAACATTTTTTTGACACAGAGTGGCACACAGATCATTATTGGTCAAAAGTGTAGCCATCGATTGTATGCCGCCTATGTACCGTAAAAACGTGTCCTGCGCTCATCGTGAGATGCTAATGCGCATGTTCAAGGTTTTACGCGGAATGTTTCACATAGGACAACGCATGCAGTGGCGCCACCAAGCACACTGATATCACGCTGATACCAGCGTTCATTGGGCATCCCAAAGCTGGAAAGAAGCACGTCGAAAGTAAGCATTCTTTGTGCTCGCACACGTACATGTGATCGTTTGCCCAGAAACGAGAATATTCACCTTGTGAAATATTGTTTATGGAAGCATATCTCAAAATTTGAAAGTTTTACCAAACTGGTATTTAATAAACGTCAAAAAAAGAAAAGTACCAAACCAAAAAAAAAAACACCATTGGCATTACATCATAAATTATGCCACAAATTAAATTTGTCATAATTTAATACTTTCTTTCAATGTGCATTTCTCGATAGGATCAACCATGTTTTCTTTGTATACCATGATATAATGGAGTATTTATTATATTCGCTGACAGTTCACGAGACAATTTCCATAGACACAACAAAAAACCAAGTGGATTCCATTCCCAGGTCTACTTCAAGAAAAGTATTAAATGTACGTGTATACGTGTAGTTTGTGGCATAATTTATTGTCTAATTTAATTTTGTCAAATACATTTTTGGTTTGGTATTTTCGGTTTTTTTACGTTTATATAAATACTGTTTTGTAAAAGTCTTTCACACTTGGATAAATGTTTCAATAAACCATTTTTCACAAGATGTACATTCCATGGTCTTGAGAAAAACTAATTTATTTTAAAGAGTTTTTCACAAAAAAAAGTTATTTCCAATCCTTTTTTGAACTGTAATTCGGAACAGCCGGCCTAACGTTCTTTTATTTAACCTCTGCCACCTACGATTTTTTAATCCGGAAATTGATTTCACCCGTAAATATTAATCTTTGCCATTGACGTACCACTCTGTTTTATCAAAGAAAATGGCCGCATGTCTAGACATTAACGAGCGACCTGATCTGGCCATAAAGATCCAATTTAATATTATTTTTATTGGGGTTACTCGAGAATGATTAACTTTTGCTATCTGATATACTGTATCTGCTATTCTTGTAGATGACAGCTGGTCAGCCATTACTGTTCTCATAAGATAACCAGATCTCAGGAAAATTACTTTCCGCGAACATTACATGCACTTTCTTAAAGATAGCCATAATATTATCTCTCAAGCGGTATTTATTACATTGAAACATTCATTTTAAATGATAAATAAATGTTATCCTTCGATAATCAAATATATCTGATGGTCCGATGCCATCGGACCATCAGATATATATTTGATATAATATTTGAAAATGGAAATAATACTTCGTCCATTGCTTTTTCTCATTTTTTTTTTGCAACTGTTTTGATTTTAATTTTATCCAATCCTTTAAAAGTATCCTAACTTTAATGTCTTCAACTCTGTAGAGAAATCGTATTTACAGGAGAAACTGCAAGAAATTTAATTTCTAAAGATCCAAGATTTAGAGTGCTCAAATTCATTTAGTTAGTTTATAAAAAATGCACAAGCTTCAGTAACCAATTTTTAAGCATCAGAGAGAAATATAATTTCATTATATTTCCCCAAGTTATGCCGATATCAGCTTTCCCTGAGGCTTAAATTCCTTGTACTTCCAGAAAACTTCCTTGTACTTTTTTCAAAACTCCGTAAATGTACATAGAATTTTCTTTAGATCGTTCAACTTAGCAAGGCAGCCCCCGAATCATGGACATATTGATAATATTCTAAGTAATATGCCCATTTTCAGGGGCAGAACACTTCCTGGACCTATAGAACAGGACTTGGTTCACAGTTATAACCAAAGAAAAACAAGGTTGACTTGAATAAAGTCTAATTTATCTACGGTTCCAATCGTCTAGATTAGTAATGGTGATGTTTTTGTCTTCAAACTGTCTTCATTCCAAGAAACCATAGGCATTCCGCGTACATAAACCTTTCCTCATCCTCATGATCACCCTGCAGCAATGCCCAGCTTTTGCAGTTCTAAGAATGCTGCATTTGTAAACAAAGTTGATGGACTAGAATTGTATTTTATATACACTATTTCCATGATCCATAATTTAGAAAAGAAGTTGCACTGCATTTATTATGCCTATAATAACATTACTTCGAGCCGGCGCCCATCCTTCGTGTTCTGGAAAATAACGAGATTTCGCAAAGTTGAGATCAATAGGGTGAAAGCACCAAGTCAAGAAAATCCGGGCAAGACCTCGTTAGTCAGCGTCTTGCAGACGAAAAACAAAACAAGGCAAACAAAACGACTAGCATGAGAGTAGAACAATTCAGAAGGAAGCTAGACAAAAACGTCATTTTGCATCGGGTAATTACCGTGAGACTAGAAGCTTCTTCAACAAACATAAAAGATGCTTAATCGAACCAGATTTCGACAAATAGAGGTTCCGTGTTGGAGTATTTACCAGCTTAAAAAGCCCACTAAGTGGGAGCCCAAGGATTACAGCGCCTCCTATAGGCACTTGTGTCGTTAGCGTAAAGATTTGATACCAGTTTGTGTGAAAAAGTTAGCAACTTTATAAGCTCAATTTGAGTTATGCATGTAGTTAAAAGTTCGTGTGCAGTCGAACTAGGATAAGTGGAACCCGCTTAAATGAAAAAAACAACAAGATTTCGACAAACGGAGGTTCCGTGTAGGAGTTTTTCTTCCGGTGAACATGAAATTTTCCAAAATTGGTTGAATTTTGGACCTTCCAAGTTGGTAATACACTGCATAAGCATTAATCCAGCAATGAGGAGATCAGAAAATTATACCAATTAAACTATAAAGGGTGATTGGTAAAGTCTTTGCCCAGAGAAAAAAATTATATCTTTAAAATGGTAACATATATATACGAAGATAATTCTTTCAAGCAACTTTTAGAGTCGACCATGAGCTATCCGGAAACCATATTCTCTGCGAGCTTGAATGTCACGTTCAAGGTCATCCATGTGCTAAGTCTGGGGATTTTGCAGATATCTCAGAAACCGCTGCAGATACGTTAAAAGTGTAAATAAGAACGTTGTAGGGCGATGCCTAATTAGTATAATAAAGTTGGTTTCAAATTGTTTCGAACATAGCACAGCGATCCAGAATTTTTCTTCTCCATGAGTTACTTCATAAACACTTAGGCTGCACTGCATGACACCAAAGCTTTGTGGGCTGCAAAAAATGGGACCCCAGACATGGGAAAACCATGTTAGGCGATTTGACGACTGTAACGTCGCAGGTGGTGATCATTTTGAGTATGCGCTTAAGTGATTAATTTTTTGCATACAAAATGCATTTGGTTTAATCATTTTGAGTATGTGCTCAAGTAAGCTTAATTCATTTTTTTGCTAAACGTTTTCTAAAATGTTGCATTTGAGACTATGCATTGTTCATATATAAGCAGTGAAAAAATTGTTATTCTCACACATTAACACAGTATTAAACTGGGACATCCTCAAATGAAATAAAATTGCCTTAACACACAGTTATGATCAACAATTTAGCAGGTTTGAGGTGGTATTTAGTACTGCTCTTTCCAATTGCAAGTATAGTCGATTATTGCGAGAAAACAAACATCGTGACTTTTTAAAATATTTATTGATGCTATCTTCGATGAGTTGTTATACGTGTAGTTTTACACAATTTTTATCCTTAAATACACGTACAGTATATCACACTTAGAAAAAGACTTGACATCTTGTGGCGGGAGGGGTGTTACTTTGAAATTCGGTGGTTGTTAAGACTGAGGTGTGTGGTTTGAAATTCGGTGGTTCTTGGATTGGGGGTTGTGGTTTGAAGCTTGGTTTTTGGTTTTTGGTTTTTGCTAGAAATAAAATAGATGCCAGGTAAAACTTAAAAAAAGTATCTCATATACTTTTGAATGACATTGCATTTAAATCCATTGATTTCTAGAGAAAAACAATATATATCAGAGTAAATTTGAAAACTGTTCCATACTGTGGTTTTTAATGTAAATAGAAACAACGACTATCTTTAATATTTAATTTACTAACTGAATTTTATTATTATTTTGATTATTTGTGATGGCAAATTGACCAGGTTTGATTCTTGCACAGATGATTTCGAAATAATAAAGATTAAATGGAGTAATACATCATTTTTTACGTATTACTAGCTGATTTGTTTGTCATACTTAAAACTATAGTTTGTCTTTATGTTGATATGAACTTCTCTTGTTATTCCTGTTATTATGAAAAAATCAAGACTGAACAAGGTAAGTATGCTGTGCTAGATCTTTTTTTTTTGTTTTTTATTGATGCTGGTTTTTTTGAATTACACGAGTTTACATATTATTATTAGTAAATATATATCGCAATCGAGGTATTGCTTAATAAAATACGACATCTTTTGGTCTTACGAAGCCATCGAAAGGGACACATTGGTCTTGGACATTAGATTTGGCTGTCCTTAAGAAGAAGCAGAGCCGACAGTGGTTGATTCGGTGGACACTGAAGCTGTGTTTGTTGGTGCGGTGGACACTGAAGCTGTGGTTGTTGGTGCGGTTGTTGAAGATGTTCCAAAAAAATAATCAAACCATGATAAGGTGGACACTGGAGCTGTGCTTGTTGGTGCAGTGGACACTGAAGCTGTGGTTGTTGATGCGGTGGACACTGAAGCTGTGGTTGTTGGTGTGGTGGCTACTGCAGCTTTGGCTGTTGATGCGGTCGTTGAAGATGTTCCAAACATATCATTCAACAATGATATCATATGCGGCTCCCGCTTAACATGTACCGAGTGTACATGTCCTGATTTAAGAGGAACAGGTTCACCATTCGCTGTTGAAAAAAATGCAATGTCATTTTAAATGCCTCGCTTATCCTGATGGTCACATGATAACATTTTTTGAGGAAAATCTGATGCTATACAGTTTTACATTCAATGCATTTTTCTTTTCCCGCAAGTTTTATTCATGTAAATTGCTTTGAAATTTTGGAATTTTAGGGTTTTTTAAAGGAGATACTGTAATGGTGTTGATTTCAAACCAAGCAACAAATTTTACCTCAACACACGACCAAGGAACACAATTGGCACATAAATTTGAATTGTGTTCCTCGGTCGTGTGTTAAGGTAAAATTTGTTTGATTGTTTCGACCACTTGAAGATGTTTCCTTTTGTTAATACAAACCAAGCAAAGAAAACATTTACGAAATTATTTGCACGCATTTAGTATTTTATAAAATTGTTATCGCGTGTAAGGAATTTGGCCTTTTTATTTGGGAATTTCTTTGTTTTAAACATGAATCGTTGGAAATGCTATATACCCTGGTCGAAGGATCAGTAGGCTATATATTTTTTTTATACTGATAATTGGGACATACTGATCTCAGTAACACCCCACGTAGCAAAATGAAGAAAAATGACGTCAGTTACGGACGTCATAAAGTTCCGCCGACTCACGTCATCGTAAACGGAAAAAATGACCAAAACACGACGTCAATTTATGCCAGGTTTTGAGCAAAAATTACCAAAAAATGATGTCATTTTTTTGATCATTGACGTCATTTTTGAAAACTGACCAATAAATGACCTCATTTTTTGGTCAGTTTTCAAAAATTAAGGGACAAAAAATGACCTCATTTTTTGGTCATTCTGCTTTGTGGGTCACTGATACCAGCAGCTAACTGATCTACAAAACACACTGATATCAGTATATTCCGAAATGCCAAATATTAGGTCTATAATATTTACACGTTATGTACCATCATTACAACTGATGAAAGATGCCTCACACTGCTATTAGAACAGGCAAGTGTAAAGGTTATGCTGATGTATTTATAACACCGATATTGGTAAAGGCAAGTACATGCTACACTGATGTCAGTCAAACAATTTACAGATACATCAGTGTGGTATACTGATACAAGTATAACACTGATATCACTATGCTATATTGATAACAGCATAGCTCAGACTGTTATTAGTATGGCTCTACTGATATCTGTATGAAATCCACTGTTATCAGTGTAAAATTGCTTACTGGCATCACTATAATATACTGATAACAGCGTAGCTTAGACTGTTATCAGTTTGGATCTACTGATATAAGTATAAAATGCACTGTTCTCAGTAAGATTTTACTGATAGCAGCATATTTTCATACTGATCCTTCAACCAGGGAAGTTTTCAATACAAAACGTTTTCTGACACTGACAGCCAAAAATTGATCCGTCATCTGCTTTTTGAATCACATGTCGAAGTTTAATTTGTTGACTTTCTTGGAACCCGTGGTTCCTATAGGCTACATGTGCCTGCTTGTCTGAAGTGAACACTATACTTTTATACAAGTATATTAAAATTTAGGATGTGTCAATGACTGACTAAATAGTCGTAGCCATTTATCAGAAGGGCTTCTATGACACAACCAAATTTTTCCAGAATGAAATAATTTTCTTGGTTATATATGATCCATGCAGAAATTTCACTGAACTTTAATTGTTTGCCAGACATTGCAAAATATATATTTAAATGTCTCGTTATGTAACGGCACAACCAGCATCCTTCATCAAATGTTTGAATGAACCTCTTGAGTTAACCTAGTATTTCTTTTAAAACAAGGCCATCTTAAATACGAAGTGATCACCGAGATATAATTTCAGTGAAAAAGTTAGCGCAATATTAATTTTATTATATTTTAATTTCCAGTGTAAATACTGACAGGCAGAAATACTGTTAAATTATACCATCAAATATCGAAAAAGACTTGATGCAAGAGCAATTTTAACAATAAATTTGCATATGGTTGTTTATAATGAAATCCAGTTAAAGTTCAAACAAAATCGATTTATTATGAAAGATCGATAATTACTTAATAGCCAAACTTTCGACATGAATATTAGGAAATCTTCAGGGTATGCCTGGACGAATTGGGCCCCTTAAGTATTTTTGAAATTTCTTGTACAATTTTGCGTCTTTCAATTGGCAAACTCTTGCCAGAATTTCAAGAGCCCTGTACTGCTTTTTACAATCAATAACATACAGAGACAATCTTGGTCGTAGTTAAAAAAAATGTATCCTTGTTCGAATCCGAGATGTCATCGAATATAAACGAAGACAGCTTAACTTTGCACATCGTGAAAATGAACATCACCACAGAACTGAAGTGCTTTGGCTGGAGAAGTAGGTCATTCTTCTGGCCAGTGCCTATCTTCCAGAGACCGACGAAAAGGTTCTTGAAATTGTAATCCTAGTGGCCAAATTCAACCTTCTGTAAAATGGCTTCAATGACTTTGAAATATTCTTTTTCACCGAGGCCACCCATCAACGACTCAGCATCCTGAAGATAGAGAAGCTGGTATGGCCATCAAAGCGGTTTGATGAGCAGCAATGATTAGACGTTACCCTTTCGTGACTTCAGTTGTTCCTCGGAGATGTACCTGAAAAGCTTAGCAATCAAGGATTGTGGGAATAACGCATGAATCACAAACGGGTCAAACTTTCAATATGTTTTTGCATCATTTCTTTGGAAGCATTCCCCAAGAAGTACTTCTTGATGGTGATGGTACCAGCCAGCATACAGCCTTTAGTGCAGTTGGTTTCACTTATGTCTTTGAGGCATTTCTGCACATCGAAATTGCCCTTGTAAATGCGCATCCTGAAAGTAGAGAGGTCATCACTTCTTTGGGGATCCAGAGGAATCCGACTGCCATCTCCAAGATGCCGAGCTTAATACTCTGATGCCTCTTCGGGTGGCATCTGCTTTCCGATGTTAAAAGTTTCATCTTCGATGCAATATTCACATGCAATGGCAAGCCTTATAAAGCTGGATCATTTACTGCGTGTCATCGCTCTGGCACTCATGGTCTTGTCCAGCATTCCATATATGTTGTCATGATTGGACGGATTCTGTCATTGTATATTGATATTTTACGTACGATGGAGTACCAGCGCCTCATCTGCGAGATCATCGACCAATTAGATTTTTGATCTCACATTCTACCTCTGCAGGTTCTAGGTGCATTTGTTGGACCCTCTCCATTAATCTCGATGCTATGATAATTTCATCAAGGGTACTGCTTGGAGTCACTCTGGCAGATTCCAGAATGTCGTTAGCAAGAGCGACGCTCGTGGCATGAGGGGCGGTGTCTCATGTTGAGATTTCATAGTTGAGATCCGTGGTTTCGCAGTCTGAACTTCATTGTACGGCAGGATTCGCAGTCGCTAGGGCTCTCTCATGAAGCCGACGGAGACATCGGCGCTGATCAGACAGGGCCGAGCACCACGAGACAAGGTGACGCTTGGAAGAGGCCTGGAGGGCAGGCATGGTCGCAGCACAGGCCGTCTCGCAAAGACGATGAAAATCGGATGCAGCAGTATCAGCAGTATCCATCGGCAGGTGCGCCACCCCATCGGTGATAAGGCAGCGGAACTCCCCCCAGTCAGTCGAACGCCAGCGGAAGCGGATTGTCCTAGCCGGGCAGGGGAGCCAAGTTGAACTGGAAGCTAAGGAAGCTGTGGTCACTGAGTCTCGTCCGGAAGAATGCACCACACACCTACAGGTATGCCCCTGGGAGCGTAAGGTCCGGAAAGCCGGCAGCACGGCTCGTCACAAAGATGGGACCCAGTGCCGACTCGTTCTAGACATCCAAGGCATGGGAAGCGATGAGGTCAAGCAGGGCACGACCGCAAGCACCGGTGGCTACACACCCCCCAAGTTGGGTGTTTGGCATTGAAGTTCGCCGGCAAGGACAACAGGCAGTCGCAAGCTGCCCAGTAAAGCATCCAGCGCCACCAGCACCCTAGCCCCATCCAAATCAGGTCTCGGAGGAGGAGGGGAGACGGATGTAGACACTGGTTAAGATCCAGTTGGTCGGAGTGCCAGGAACGACAACCAAGACCAAACCCTCAGTCTGGTGCGGTGTAAGGGACAGAACTGGGGAGGTCCGGTGCTCGATGATACGGGCTCAGGCAAGTGGGTGGTCTGGGACCACCGTGCCCTGCCAAGAAGCCAGATGTGTGGATAGGCAGGGTTCCTGCATGCATGTGAAGGAGTACTGTTGGCAAAGTGTCTGGGCAACAGCAGTAGCAGCCGCCCCTCTCCCAAGGTTGATTTGCAGGATGATCCTGTTAGACATCGCAGGCTAAAGTATTGGCAAGGTAAACAGGACACCAAGGATCCGTGACTAAGTGGCAACAAATTTCAGGAGGCTTCCTGCTTCGCCTGCAGTGGGGGCCCCGGGCACAAGGACCCTGGTCCAGCACATGAT
>JAQGAO010001960.1:0-21694 GCA_034697705.1 Ommatoiulus sabulosus | reverse complement strand
GCAGCCAAACTTGCGGGATAACTATCAATGCTTTCAAAGTCATCATCGGGGTTGATTGGCTTGTATCGAGGGCTGACCACATCATCATAAGACAGCTTGGATGCAGCATCTTCTGAGGAAGACAAGGAAAGGGTCGTTGTGCCCTTCCGGAAGGAAAGTTCGAACTGAATCTTCAGAAGTGTATCGAGCACGGCCTTGGTCACTTCATCTTCTGAAAAATTATCCATTTTGTGGTTGTTAAAATTCAATAGAACGTGCGCAGCCTGCAATACGATCGAGCGAAAACACGCAGGTGCTTTCGAGGGGATGTATTTGTAGGATAAATGTATACAGTCTTATTCTATTATGGATGAGTCTGGCGTTTACGAGACACCTGGAAGGCGGAGTAAAATAGCGGATGCTGATACAAGTTGCGCGAAAGGGGAGAAGATAAAGTTGGGTATAGATTTCTTATTTTAATTAGTTGAAGGCCTGGGGGGGGAGGTACACTTGCCAAATTGACGGTGGCGGCGCGGTAGGATCAATAGCCCCTAAGTGTTAGCTAGCTAGCTAGACGCCGTTGAAAACCATACCAAAGTGCGGCATGCGATTGACATTCCCTTTTTTTGTTTAAACATAGGGTTCAAGATATCAGGTTTTATATTTCGGAGCGGTAATTGAAGATAATCCACGTTCGATAAAAAGGACTGCAGCCCGACATACTTTTAAATTCCGTCGTTGGTTTGTTGTTGTTTCATAGATTAGTAAGGAGGGTATATGTAATTGTTATATATATGTGATGAAAATGTGCCAATAGGGTTTGTTTTAGACCGAAAATGTACTGTGGCGGCATGGTTTGTAAACGTACGCAAGAGGACGTGAATTTGAAGATTTCGAATAATTCTTGTTTACCGAACATGGTGTTTATTAAAGCCAAAAAAAATCGGATACGTTAGTGTTGAGGAATGGGAGTAATTGGTAAAAGTGTTTTAAAAGAAATACACGTTGAGCATGTGAGTTTATTTGTAGTAGCCTTCCATGTTTAAGAAAATAATTACGTCAGATGGTGTTGTTCTTTACAGTTAGACGTTTGTTCCTCGTGATTCAGTGGAATGTAGGAGATGTCAGTGCCACGTAGATCAGTAATTTTATCGGACTTGGGCTTGGTCTGGATCGCGTTTGCTGGCTCGTCCCATATCTCACCGAGCCTTGCTGCATTTCTATAGGAGTTATTGAAATGCGAATCTCTTCCTTTTTTGGACCTTTTGCATTGAAGCAGTTCTTTGCGCAGTCTATGGGAGTGCTACGTGATGGTTGTCCAAAATTAGTGCTCCTTTCAGTTTTTTTTTTTCATTTGTTTTTTTTTCTAAACAGCTTTGACGCTCTCGCATGAAAGTTTAAATGTTCGATAGGAATACAACATTGGATTTGCTAAGAAGCTTAAAGTTCTTGTTGAGAGGATATCTCGTGTAACGACAATTAGCGTTGCAGAAAGGAGATAACTCCGAAGAGGGATCAACGGGTGAGTTTCCCCCCCAACGCACTAGTGGTATAAATGCGTGTCCAAATGCTTCTAAAAAAATTGAATCGGCCAATGAGATTTAATGGAAGACCATTATTTTTTTGTTGCAGAGTTATGGGTTTCAACTAATTGAGGCAGATGGCTATCTATGAAAAAAGGATGTGGAAATTGTGTTGCGTTGTCGTATCGTGCGTTGCGATAGGGTTACCAAATATGCGGCAAATCTCGAAGAGTAGTATGCGCAGTAAGGTTTCCCCAGAAGTGCCCGCAATTGGAAAACATTTCTTTGAAGCTCTTAGAAATTTCCCAAAAAAAGAAGATATGATTAAGTGGCCTAAAACGGTAACCGACATGGGACCAATCATATCCACTCAGAGAGATTAAAAACGATGAGGAATGGATGGGTAAGGAAAAGGCATGGGTTCCTGAACGTTTGTAGGATGCTTTTTTGTTTTTTTTCCGTTTACGCATGGGTCGTGTGATGGAGGGAATACCTCGGTGAACTTCTAGCGTTGCATCCTGATGCGAGTTAATGATACGTGATCGTAGTGAATCATGTATAATTATTCTTGTTTCATTAAACTCCGTCATGTGTAGGCGATGGTCTAGAGAATTCCATGAATTAAAGTGTTACCCATGCCAAGATAGGTGAGGGTGACGTTATTGACCGTAACAACATTACAAGCATAGATGATGGTAGAGCGACGTCATATTCACGCTGTAAATCACGGAACTACATCCCCATCGATGGTTGGTCGTCAAGTTGGAAGGTGAGGATGAGTTTAGCCGGATCGTGGTGAGATGTGCGACGGGACAGTAGAACAGCAAATATGGTAACCTTTACATCCATGTGTAATAAGATGAAATGGTATTCTTGTTTTTCCTATATATGCGATATAACGATGCTACCCGATGATACTTTTAATCAGTGAAGACAGCGAAAAGCATGCCACGCCTTGCAGGTAACAAGCAAATCGCTTTACTGACCACACGACGACCACAGTTTCCTTCTAGGTTGCAGAGTACTTGTATAGTGCTGAAACTATTGAATTCGCGCCATGGTAGTCGATTAAGTGTATGTCCCAGTCTGCACCCTGGCTTGCGTTAGCACCGTGCCAAGAGCGAAATCACTGGCAGCTATATGAAGTAGCGGGTAACTTTACAATAGTCAGGCTGTTTTGTGATGGGTGGCAAACAAAGTTGAGATTTCCGTATATCGTAAGCTGCTGCCCATTTACGATTAAATGTGAAAGCAACATGTTTCCCTATAGAGCAATGCCATAGCTGTGATGGAGCTATCCATGACAGTGTCGGCCTTCATTGAACGTAAGCCTTTTGGAAATAATCCAATAAGGAGATTTCCAAGGATGGCTGAAACCTTTGTGTATATAATGTATACAAGGTATTTAAACGTCAAGTGTTAGAAAATTGTACTTGTTTCGCATTATCAATGTTTAAACGTCTTTTAGTTCGTGTCAGACCTTTTAGACGCCTATAGTATAACATGATAATGGCAGTTGTCAATAAAAATTATTTCATTGACTTTGTGCATTCGTGAAACCAGTTCGGGGAGGTACATGCAATAGCGAAATGACCACTAGCAAATAGTGAGCAGTTGTTATTCACGCTCCCATTTGCATCCTGGAGTAACTAAACATTTCTAATTCTATGAGGGTGGAAAAGCATTTATACAAATCTTCTTCAATAGGGATCTTCCCGTAGATAGCCTTTGAATCTAAAGTAGCAATGAATTCATACCCCTACATTGCCGCTATATGGTGTTCTATTAGCGCCTTTTTGAAATGGTCTGGAAGTCCGTCAAAAAATGCTACTCATGAGTGCAGTCGATGTCAGTGACTAAGAGTGAAGGTGCGACCTATTGATATATATAATTGTAACAAATAGTCCAGAACAAATAGTCCATATTTATAATTTTACTTTATCTTTCATTGTGAGCGTTATACTCCTTGATCATATATAAAGTTCAATGAGTTTAGGCATAGCGACATAAATGCTATCGATGGATTTAGGTGGTACGTAGGCCAAGCCATTGTGTTGGAAAACTTTTTTTTGGTAACTTTTGCCTACAAAGAATTACATGTTACACGCTTTTCATGTGTCATAAGTATTCCTTCGAGATCCATGATTAAAATAGCTGGGTCCTCTAAGGGAGTATGTGCAGAGGATGGTAGCGCTACTTCTGATGTAGGGTAATAACTACTTGTCTTGTTTGCTGGGTCAGCCTCGGAAGAATATGCATGCTTCCAGATTCAACGGCGCATAGTACAAAGGTGGGTTTGGCTGTGGGTTTCTTTAAAAATTAAGCTACGCCAAGGGTTATCCAGCAATGATGGATTTGGATGAATCCATAATGATATCATGTCGCGCCATCAGCACGGTTTTCTATTTATCATTTATCTGAGATCGGAATAAAGTTTCCAACCCAGATTCAAAAATGAAAACAACATGTTTCATGAGGTTCTTAATGGCATTTACTATGCATCTTATCACCTTTAATTTAAAATGAAAATACTGAAGCAGACCATTTGGACATAACAACATGTGATTCAAGCGAAAAGTAGTACAACTCAGCAAAAGAATTATAATATCTAATGTTAACGTGTTTCTTATCAATGAATCACTTCTTCTTTTAACGATGAATTGTTAACTTAAAAGTTTTGAACAGACACTCTAGCAATTAAGAATGATAATGAACAAACAACTGAGCATTTATGTGCGAAGATATCATTCTTTATTAGACACATACATAACAATACAAGTTGAACAAAATCGAGAAAATATAGTCCAAATAAAGTAGCATTCGGCAAGTGTATGAAATGAAATAAAGCACAAATTGCACGCATTACATGTGATTCGAAATGACGTTGATGTAAACAAGACGCATATTATCTAGCAGTGTATGGAGGGTAACGTCGAATAAAAGGCGTATATAATTTTTTTTGTTGGTAATTAAGGTATAAATCATTGTACATGTCCATGTTCATTGGAATGAATGACTTTTTCCTTTTCTAATGCTGCATATTACGGCAAAACCTACATTAGAAACCCTTTCGGCGATAATTTTTTAGGGGTCTGTGAATTTCATTCAGAAAGGACACCTCATGTAATAGTTTTGAAACGTTCGAATAATAAACAAGGCTATATACTTCATGACGAGTATTGTTCCTAACTTTTTAATAACGATTTCGACGGTAAGGAAATTACATGCAAACATATTTTTAATTTCATATAACACTATCGTAGTTAAGTTAACCGCCCAAAACATATTATCTCAAATGTTGTACAACATAAATCTTCTTCAGTTGATTTATTAGGTTTAATAAAAAGTGTAATAGAACGGATATTTCCAAAATGGTTAAACGCACTACAACATTATTTGAAGAAATCTGTCACTTTAATAAAATATCAAAACGTGTGTCTGTTAATATATTGAAAATGAGTAGTGTCAAAACGCGATACGTGTAAATTAAATTACGAAATTTGAAATCCCTCCATCCAATATTGAGTACATGAAAACTGAACTCAACATTAACATTTTAGAATAGTGGACGTTTTTATTGGATTCACGAGTTATAGACGGGGACGTTTTCGTGGTTGTCTTCGTGTATAGTCGGTTGCATTTCCTGTCTGTCATCCGTACCGTTGATTTAAAGTCATGAACAGCGACATATCCCATGTCGGTGTTTAGCGTCTATAATGTTCCTTGCATGCGGCTCCATTGTTTGAAAAACCGGGTTTTTCCGTTTGTTTAATTGAAAGTAGGAAAGAAGGCTTGTATGCTCCCAACCTCGTCACGCTTCGCGTTTCATCTCTCTAGTTACTCTGCCGGTCCGCCTCCAAATGCGTTGCGTGGAGTAATCTTGGCCTTTTTGATATTAAACGCATCCACCAGCTCCTAATACGTACAATTAAACGATATTCAATTAGAGACATGGAACGGTTTTTTCTAGTTTACATACACAGTAAAACGACATAGAGTGTAAATTAATATTATTATTAATCGAAAATTCTTCATTTTACTTTGGCATCTATATATCATCACCTTCCAAAGTGCGATGTTCAAACTCATAACGATTGAGTTCGTTTCCCCATTTGTTGCGTCCGGTCCAGCGATTCCACGTTCAGCTTTAACATTTTCTGTAAACATTTAATCACCTGTACAATTATTTCATATAGAACACTTATATCGATGTTATGATAATAAGATATGTAATGCTTACCGATTAACGGAAATCCATTGCAATCGGTAAGCATAACGGCATCTCCATTCTAAATGTTAGATCAAATGTATAATCATTATATCAGTAATACAGTATATTCAAAACATGAATATGGTGAGCCATGTATCGCTACAACGTCTTATCCGACGTAGAATTTTATGAAAAGAGCCTTAGAGTTTCCTAAGGGTGTGGGATGCTACCGGGGTTTGAAAGTCGGTAAAACTGCGAGTTGCCACAGAATAATTTTAGACGGCCACCCACGGGCCGTTAGGCGACCGCAAAAAGTTATGTTTTAGTCCTTATTTAAATTGACGACATAGCAAAGGAGAGCTGTCGGCGGTATGTCGTCTAAAAGACGTCGTTCGTAATTTCGAGTTTTGCCGACGTCGCACTGCCGGGTGGTTTGCTACCTCAAAACACCAGGCGTATGCATATGTCTTTTCAATTATGAAGCGGAGTTTCCAACGTCGAGAGGAAACCGACGGTATATTGCTGTACAAAAACGTCGGTCACTATCTGGGTTGTTTTAAAAACGTGTATGACGACATGGATAAGCATACAAAATTGCAGGTAACTATGAGTGCGTGTTAGCCACGCTAAATTGTTCGAAATGTGGATTTGTGACATGTAAAGTTAATAATTTGTTTAATCAAAAATTCAATTATTTATCTGAAAGATACACCGCTCAGGCTCTTATATAAACACATTCTGGCAAGATTAATGGATTCAATATACATAGATGCTGGGATACTGGGTGTAAACCAATGTGAGAGCACTCAACTATGTTTTTTAAAATTATTTCTATTTCATTGGTTTATTATTCAACCTTTCGGGACTGCACTTTCTGATTGCATTATATCAGTATGTTAATTTAATTTGTATACAGGAAGTTATGCTAATAAAGCTTAGTATTGCGTGAATAACGACTAACGTCTGACGGATTAAGGAACCCGACCCGAGGTTAGGCAGTAGGTGAAGGGGACGGCCGCCACCGCGACATTCGCGGGTATACCTCTAGTTTTCATACTTTCCACCCTGACACGAGTGTTTGGCAAATTGATATAAGTTCTGATTTAGATCGCCGGATTAGTGAAGTTTTAGCTATCATAATTCAGAAATTTTTTGTTTCAAAATTTTAGATGTAACGGTTAATATCTTACATGCAATAGGATCATGGTATTTGTGATGTTATTGACCGTTTCTGCAAATGATTCTGGATTTACAACAAATTCGATGAAGCAAACAGGTCCTTCTGTAAATGGAATTAAAGTAATGTCTATATTACGAAGCTGTGTAGAAACAAGCGCTCAGCACAAGGTTTACTTTAAGAATAACATACATACTTACGCCGTATTTCGCATTGTTCATTTAATATCGCCAGTATTCTCTGCGCTTCATCATTGCTAACGAGAGTGTCGTTTTTTGTAGCATCCATAACCTTAAATGATAAATAAATGTTATAAATGCACTAGTTGTGGAATCTAACATATTACATGAAGCTTTATTTATGGATTAAGAGATCGAATTGAGTCGATGGCCCATACGTAGTAGGGTACCTTTATATGCCTTGATATATTTACAGTTTCTTCACACGTAATTATGTAAAATACATTCAGAGCAGTAACTAATCCAAAAAAAAAAATAGCATTAAACATAACAACCTACTCATGATGAATGTATATATAAACAACAATAATGTTACAGAAAATCTTAATGCTTGTTATCATTAAATGTAATGTGAATGGACAATACGGAATAAAAAATTGATCGAGAAAATTTACAGCACTTAGAAACACCAGGGATGTTCGACTATGATTACATTATTACCAATATAAGTTTCTTGGCCTGTACGCAGGTTATGTTTCTTTATAATCAAAAATCGAAAGTAAGGTTATATGTAAGTTTAATATTAAGTAATCAGGATAAGTATACAAAGCCTTCTTATACAAAACAATTTAGCAAACAAGCTATTGAATACCGTGATGAGTTATGCGGAGCTGTGAAGGTGTTGTAATGTTGGTTGTCACTTAAATGTAAACATTCCTAATTAATAAACTATAACATATTCTTATTTACATGTATTTACTCCAGTTGTCGAGGTTAGGGCAAGGAAAGGTATACAATGCAGACTATTCAAATATCACAGAAAACCAAATACACTTTCAGCTATCTCAACAGTTCAATCCAAATTTCGAAGATTTCGACGTAGCGTTTGACGTATGGAACACTAAAATGAAATTTGCCATTAAATGTTGAACCACGGGATATGAAATGGGAAACGAGTGTCTTGTTCATAAAGAACTTTGCATAGATGGAACCTGCAAAGGTTTTTTTTCTCCGGTGTGAGAATGAATGCTAACGTGAAAAATTATAATATGCTCGGAAGTATGGGCCAGACTTTTATGACAAACCTAAAATCGGTACGTTTCCAGAAAAAGTTTACCCCGTGTTTTACATAGATATCGCTGCATTTCAGTGAAATGGCATTATGGTACTAAAGGATCGCATGGCACCAATAAGCAATGTTATACATTGTTGAAAAAATATTTTTTTACATGACATTAGATCATTAAATTGAGAAATTAAGTAAGCACCCCACGTATGTATTGTGCTATCTGTACGTTATTTTCTATTCGATAAAATGCTAAACTTTTAAAATGAAACATATCCAATCCATATTGGTCATGATCTTAAACCAATATAGTAGAAAATAAAACGTAACTCATAAATATCGAATGTATAACATGAAAAACACAATTGAACTTAAATGCTTATTATTTTTTTATAGAATACTATTATTAGATGATTAACACGTCCATTTAAGTTTAGATTACAACCTTTGACGAACACTTCCAGTTCAATAAACGTTCAGAAATAAATATTACTTGAAGTCATGCTTTGAAGTGGCTTGACCATTTTTGGGAAAATGACCAATCCTTTTTGAAAACGTTGTTCTTTTTTATTACAATTCGCATAGGCAAGTTTCTCATTTAAAACATTCTTTAATTCACATTTTAAAACGTACACCTCAAGACTTCGGTTAACCCGTATGATAAATATCGAATCACGGGAATTATATGTTTTATTTACTAAGGTTTTTATTCACTCCCTGTTGTTATATTATGAAACATATTTAATATAGGTGATTGATAAAAATGAAATTTTGGAACTCTCCATGTATCGCCAATTAGGACGCATGTAACGCGTCACACAACATGTAATTTTAATGTATAAAATGTCGTGCAGTTCTAACGCAATTGAAGGTGTCCTTATTTGGGTTTTAAAAACGCTCCCAATATCCTTCGTGTAAAAGTTCAACATTAACAATATAATTGTTTATCAACAGTACATGCATACTTTAAGGATAATGAGAAAATTTCAATTAAACGTTGTATTTTTGGAAAGTTTTAAGGCAATGACAGTTGTATTGTGTTCACATATTAATGACGAAAATGCGTTTAGTTGTTTTAAATTAATACTGTAATTAGTGTAAAATGCATATATTTTTCTAAGTTTCGTTATTTCACAATTCTGGTAAATTTAAAAAAAAATAGCATTCAAAGATTACAAAGTGATGTTTACTTACAAGATCGTGGACCCTAACTATCGGTATATAATGTTCACGGATTATAAACCAATAGGTTGATGATTGAAGCTGTGTGTTGTGGGTTGCTCTTGCTGGACTCAAGTGACTCATGAATCATTGAATGCATGTTTCGCGAACGTAAAGGTGGTGTGTTGAACCCATGACGTATTAACTCGTTCTATGACGAGCCTGCATTACCATTGGTTCAGGTTACACACATAGTGGTGACATATCGTGCAACGGATCTTCTTTTATTTTACGTAAGTAAACATGGGACGTATACCAAAATGATTTGCTACACAATTTCAAAATATTATTAAATGTCATTAAATTAGAACGTTACAGACTGCTTGCGGTGTATTTTATTTTATATACTTTTTAAATATGAGTAGTATGTATAAACGGTATATTTTCGCAACAAATATGAAGTTCCTGAATTATTATGAAGAACTTAGCTCGCTCCAATATTAGCTATGGATGATGATATTTTAACTCGTTCATGTTAGTTCAATTATGTTTTGATATGTATATTATAAGTATACTGGTGGTCTGAAATTAACAACGAGTTGATAATGGAAATTGACTTGAATACGTGTTTACACTTCTTTACAAATAACCATTGTATACCAATGGCATATGCAAGAGAGTATTCTGTATAATTAAAAATTTAGATACACAATTGTTTACAATGAGATGACCTTACATTTTTGGAAAAGACACTGTATTTTTGTTGCTATGATAGCAATATGAAGGGTTTTTTCTGATGACCACATTTTTTCGAAATTAAATTTCCATTCGACTTAGTTTATGTAAATATCTGAGTTATACAATTTCATATAGATGTTCTTAATTGAGTATAAATTATTTAAATAAACTTGGCATATTCCGTCATGTTTTAAAAAACACCCTGCAAAAATTCCAATTTGTAACATAAACATATTTTAGTAATTGATCTCTCTATATACCGCATATGTTAATGGATATATGTCTCGGACAAGCAAAATTGCGCCTGCAACAGGTGACCCGCTCTTTAAGGAGAACATATCATAAAACAAAGCAAAATTCCTAAAACCGATTAATAAGTTTGACCATTCTTGTTCGCAGTTGATAAAATAATATACGCCGTTAAAATTGCATACGATGTGAAATCATACCGTCAGCATCCCGTGGACTGTGTTTATACACAAGTTATAATAATTAAATGTAAATTCTATACATAGCACCTTCAATCAATAGATTTCTCTGCTATACGTGATGACGATTTCATTATTCAATTGATACTGTTACAAGGAAAACACAAATCAATTTTGTGTGCAGAAGGGTACTTAGCTCATTAAAAGTAAAGTAAAACTATAGCGCCAAAGGCTGGTCTTCAGCTACAATGTTAAATTAAATACTTATAAACTTTAATAATATGTTATATTTAAGTAAATGCGCGCGAAGTAATATATAAATGTTAAGCTTACATATTTCAAATCATATATAGATTATTAAACTTACATCCATGATAACAAACTGAAAGGTTAAATACATATGTTAAACAAGGTATTTTGGTAACTGGGTATGTAGCTCGCATTACAAGTTCATAATGGCTTCTTCATCGTCCAATAAGCATGTTACGATATACATGTACGTGTTATAAATTAAGTATATTCGTTTTCGCAACATTGGGTGATACTCCCGTAACATAAAAATGACACATATAGCAATGTTAGTAATGCCTTTAACATTTGTATCCCTTTCAAGCAAGTTAATCATAATACCATATTGATTTTTATTAATAATTAATGTCAAGATTTATTTTCATTATTGGACGTATTTCAATGTTACATTGTATTATTTATTTTCAATTTGCATTCTTCTTTAACATTTGTTATTCCCTGGATTAAATGTAAGCTGATATGAGTTTCGCGCAAACCTTTTCTAATGTTATTTTATTATACGACATTGAATAATAATGTTAACTTACTATTTCGAAGTATAACTTGATATATCTATTTGAGATATACAGGATAAATGCCATCGAAGGCCAACGCAAATACATATCATACCTTGATATGTCCTATTTATAGGTAAGTAGTACAAGACTGAAGACAACATCATATCAAAGATATATACATTAAGTACATGGATAGGTTCTTTATTATAAACATTTTACATAATGATCTGAATGTAGAATTAAACGTACGTATTACTCAATGCTTTTATTGGCAAATTTCTTTTTAAACTTCAAGTACAGGTATGGAAGGCGCAGTATCCTTACTGAAGTTGTTTTTGTAGTAATTGAGCATTCGTTACCACCGCCACCTATACTTTACCAAATCATTTTTGTAAAGCCTTAAACATTTAAACATATTCCATTGCCCATTGGTACCTTCATTTTTTACACCAATAACTATAGACATTCTTTACCTTAATAATACAATTCTTACAAATAATACTTCTGTTTGAACCTTAAGGGTTAAACATGTTTACCCATGTCAAGATTATATTCTTAAACTTCAAAATTATTTCGGATTAATATAGATCGTGTTATAGCATGTGTTATATTTTAGAGATAAGGTTAAACTGGAGAGTAGCGTTCAGTATATATATCGATGTGATTGATCATCCGTCCATTCATATTAAGAAGTTGCCCACAATTATATAAGCACCGTCTACGTTAAGGTTAAAATCTGTTCAAATATATACACATCTTAACTAAATAATTTCATAACATTTATGGAGAAACACTCTATGATGTACGAGTTTCCCGTATACTCAGTGTCAACTTAAATGTACATATAAAAGCGAAATGGATTTGTTCCCAGGATGATAAGCGTCATAATTATAGTTAAATATTGACTTAATTCCACATATACTTAAAGTACGTGAAATATTTTTAATTGTTAGAAAGAAATTAAAATGGTATAATTTGCCATTATTATATTAATTGTAGCTGATAACCACTAATGTGCACAAGTATGAACAGTCTTAAATATTAATAATACTTTTTCAAATTTCTAACTATTCGGCAAATGTTTTCACTAAATTAATAACCGGGATTCATATTTGTACTTAAGCGTTCCATTTGGATGCTTTGATGGTTGCGCGAAAGCATAAGAGAAAAGTTAAGTCTTTTTATATCATCATTTATGAAGCTTCATCTACATTTTACATCCTAAATGAAGCATCGCTGCTGATGATACAATTTTTAAAAAACCGTGCATATGGTATAGATAAATTAAGGAATATACAGTAGAAAAATTATAGCGGATGTTGTATGCCTCTTAGGTGTAAGCCATAAACGACATGATGCACTTGTGTACGAATGTTTAAAGTTTAAAATTTAATTGTTTTAAATAAACTTCTTATGACGTTACTATGAAGATGTGATACAATCTGCTCATGATCTTCATATGGAATCAGAGTTTATCATGCATGGGTAATTTTATATATAAATGATAATTACTCCAAGAAAGACTTCTTTATATGAATCATTGAAAATCGGGTATTGGTATATTCACTCCATTACTTTTTAGCGAAACTATACATTTATAGACTAATACATCGAGGTAGAACCAGCGTATACCCTCTCTTTATAATTTATTTGTTAAAGATATATGAAGGGAACGCGGCGGCGTTTTTAACAACGTTATTTCATAATGAGTTTTTTCCTAATATAGTTGCCTTGACGATTTTCATTCCAGGTGACTACCGGTCACCGTCAAGACTAGTTATTCAACGTACCGGAAGAATTTTTCCTGAATATTATAAGAAAAGAAGACACATATTGTGTGGTATAACGTTTGCGAAAAATGTAAAAATATAGTTAAATAAAGTTGTGCCTCGGGTATCTTTTTCATGTCTGAAACATAGTTAATATCGTATTCTGATTAAAAAATACTGTTATGATAATACGTAATCCATTCCGAGTATAGAGTATAGTTACGAATAGGCAACATCAACAATCCATATCTTTATGAAATTCCATAAGTAGGGTATATACTGTACGTATTTAAAACAAGTTTTATTTTTTTTATATAACAGAGTTTTAATCATGTATGATGAAGATTATAATGAGACTAATATCATCCTATATTGTTTATCAAGAGGTTTATTTTTTTTTATAGGTATTCCTGCATTAAGGGCGTTTACGAGTGGATAAAAAGCCGTCGGCGCCATACATCAAACTCGTGTCTCACCCGTACTTTGGCGAACATGTCACGGCAGTTAAGTTTATGACAGTTAAACTAATGATTGTCCTGAGTACGGAATAAGTAACTGATTTCTCTGCAATTATCCCTTTCTTTTTTCAGATCATTTTCCGCACAGATTGGATCGATTTTAATACTCCCCGTAGAAGGTGAAGGATCAACCATAAACTACGTGTGTGCCGTTCTCACATACCTCCCTCCCCCTTTGCCGGACGACCTTTTAGGATGGCCCCTAATGTAAGTAGACATTTGCCTAAGGAGTCCCCCCCAAAAGGGTAATGTACATGGTATCACATTTCAAATTTTTTAAAAAAATTAAATTTACTCGAACGCAATCAAACATATGACATCACCGACTCTATTACATATATGGTGCAGCGCACCTGGTCCTACCCGTACGACCATGACTGTTAGATGTGGAGATAAGTAGCGGAGGAAAATTAAACACAAAAAAACTCTTGGGACAGAACCACGAAATGCTAATGTAAACAAAGTGTTAGACAACCACGAAATAACTGCAGACAATGTCGTAAGGAAAATAAACTAATAAACGAGTACACAGAAACTGAACACTCCGTATATTGTAACCGTGCTAGTGCCATAAAAAAACGGTAATTTTACCCGCACCCTTACTTAACGATGAACTCCACGAACAACCGGGATTTCCTCGAGATTCAACCCTCCTTTAAAGAAATGTCATTAATTACGTTGAAAACGCACATTTAAAGTTTATATTTCAATGTTGGAGCACGCATAAAGGACACTATTTATTTCGGACCTAGCGAACCGAGCTATTGATAGCTAAATTGTGTAAGTGATTTCACAAGTTTTCATACATACTTAGATATGCATTCGCAACCGATGTTTGTACCTTTACAAATCTTGTATAAGTTATAAAAGTCTGGTATCTATGAGCCTCGTGAAATTCAAATGCGTTTTAGCAGCCTGTAACAAGACTTTATAAAGCTAAATGTGTCAGGAAATTTATAAAGTGCATTTTTAATTAACTTTACATCGAGCTTCATTCTTTCAGTGACTTAATTTAATATTGAATACATTACTTTTACAAAGGCCCCAAGGTATTGAAAGACACTCAATGTGGTATTTTAGAGTGTATATAAATTAATTTGTCCTAGTTGGTTGCAAGCGTATTCGGTGATATTTTTTATCATTGTACTACTGTATATAAAAGAAATAATTTACATTCGTATTATGATAAAAATCAGTCATTCAACGTACGGTTGTTAGTTATGTATATGATTAAACAAACGTTTTTAGGAGGAGAATTTTCCAAAAAAATTATTTTTTTGTTGAAAAGATTGAATATGGAAAATTTTAAAAACAATCATATTTAGTTAAAAATTGAAGCAATGCTATATAAACAAGGATTCCGAGTTGTCAGTTTAACGTTTGACCTGCTACGGAAAAAGTAATGTTATTAATACAAACAACATGTGTCTGTATGGTAATGTATTTCTTTTAAACGGCTTCCATTGCAGTTATCAATATTCCGAGAATGAACAGTCAGCCAACCATCACTGTTGACAACCGAACATATCACATTGTACGAATACCATCGTCATACGGAGAGCCTATCACCAATTTTTCCGTTGAAGTTTCGCAATTTCCTGACTATACGATATTGGTATTATCCAATGAAATAGTTATATTTTCCAACTATCCACTTAACACTGACGACTATAAGGTGATTTCAACTTATGTTACGGCCACCAACCATCAATGAGGTTAAAGATGTAAAACAAATCCTCGCCGAATAATTATTGATGTTGCTAAATAAGCAACTTCCATCAATAACAAAAGGAAAATGGTTCCATGATCAACGACAAACTAATGGAACGATATCATCCTATACCTGGTTTATCCCGTAAACAATGCTGCCGAACATACACGCTAAACCATTTGTCCACCCTTTAACACCGTGTGCGAATTTTCAATGCAATCAAAGTGTTTCAAAACTACCCGAGCATTAAATCAAAGTTTAACTAGAAACTCGCTCTTCTCCAATAATTAAAATAGCTAACTTCACTTACTTTCGGACTTCTTACCTAAATACGAACATTCTTCAGCTAGATACACCTCCCAACATCGAACCTTGATGCGATATAAATGAACAAGACTGCTTTTCATATTTACAACTTTAATTTATCAAAAAATTAAGGAATGATTCGTATCCACATGCCGATTAACAATTGCATGACGATTTGGACCCTTTTGAAACGCATCGATATGTTGTATTAAGGCTGCAATAAGTAATCTTTCAACGTTGTTAATTCATGCGATTACAACCAAGGTTTACCGCCGCAACACCCCTATCTATCACCGATAAAAACCATGGAGATCGTCATGTCGATACTTGATATCATAAAACAATTAAAACGTTGGATCGGGGATCCCATATCTCTTTTTCCGGTTAGAACATAATGCCTTTAAGCCGAGAGCATATATAATGTGCAGATGCATCCCCCTTTCATAAGAGGTGATTTAGGGAGTGTGTTTTTCAAGTATATTAACGAAAATAACACACACTATCATCACCAAATGATGGTAAGGTGATGAGGTTAACACGGCAAAGATGTACTCTACGTGATTGTTCCATAATATAAATATGAATAATCTTTCAAAAAATGAACTTTATTTTCAAAGAAATAACATGAGGCAAACACCTAGCTAGCACCATTTCCGTTCTTCATTAATTTTTTCCTGCAAACTCTCCCTCCCCATCATTCCATTTTCAAAAACCTCCCCTTCTTTGTTGCCACTACCATACACATCATTCCGACACAGCTGTTTGTTGTCTTCATAACCCTTTCAAGAAACACCGTGGAATTGAGCGTTAACAGATCCAGCTGAGTGGCTTAAGTGAGCAACACGGGCGCGTTATTCCTTCGCATGCAAATGGCAACCGCAGCTGGGGACAAGTTATCCATGGCCGTCAGCGGTCTTCTAGGACAATTACAGTATGAACTCTTAAATAGAGAAAGTACGGCGACGATCTCGTTTTCTTCCACGGAGGACTCGTTGTCCAGCAGTCTTTTAGATGATGATTACCGAAAACGAATTCTACCAGTTAACGAAGGTGGAAACTACGAAGACATCGATACTGATGTGGAGGATGATCCTCCACCATCGTTGGCGCCGGAAATGTCATCACTTTGTTCAACATTTGTTTCTGGCAATCTCCCGCTTGTGGGGAAATACATCGATCCGCAAGATCCATCCTTTTCCATTGCGACCTCGAGATCGGGCGTCGGGAAATCGGGCAGCTCGCGGTACGTTTCCATGCAAGACCATGCACGCGTTGTACAAGCTTTTAAAAACGAATATGAGACACGTTTGTTGGCTGAACGTAGACTTGGCAAAGTTTGCCAAAAGTTCAACAATCTGCTAATGGAGCACTCTCATCGCGGAGAAGTGCTTAAGCTAGCCCATTCACTGTTGTCCAACGTCCACATCTCACCGAATACAAACCCACTTTGCTCTTCTTTCATGGAATCAAGCCCTACATCGCCATCATCTGACTTTGTTTTAGTGCATAATACAATTACTTCAGACAAAGCATCAAACCTATTACTATCATCATCGTTCTCTCACATCCTCGACTCACCGGCAATTCTTGAATATCCCACCTTATCGCGAACCAGTTCGCCCACTCTGGAACTATTAGCGATACCTGATGCTCAACTATTCCAATTTTCACATAAAATTTCTCCATCACGCGCCCTTGCCTCACCTGAGCCCATTCACTCCACAACTCCTGCCTTCACGACTCTCTCACCAGTTCCGCCACAACCGAACCCTTCTAAGCTTTTCCTTCGTGAAAGTGATTGTTCGGATAATCCTACTCAAATGGTTATACCCCAGGCGTACTCTGAGTTCCATCCCGAACCGCCCCCAGATATGTCTGCCGAAAATGTACTATACTCTTCGCCAGGAAAGCTAGCCCTACAAGCACTACCCTCTTTTTCCGTATTCTCGAATACCATGCCTACGCATTCTTCCTTTTCCGCTTTTATCACCGTACAGCCACCCGCATCTTCGGAGCTCATTACCTTTCATAATTTACCCAGAAACACTTCTTTACAAGCCAATCTATCTACCTTTACAACATGTAATCCACTGATCCCTCTCTCAGTTTCATCATTCTCGGACTTACAAACGACTGGGCATGCCATTCCCAATCAAACGAACCACGTCAAAACAACTCATGGCACGGTTGCGCTACACCCGTTAAAGCAAGAGGAATACACCAAAAACAAACGACGATCAATGCGCGATCGTCGATGTTGGACAATCTACTCCAACGATCTCAACAGACAATTCACCCTACATCAATACGTGGAGGTTATACCTGACTACTTGCTAAAAGACACGAAACGTCTTCATGACTACGAAAATAAAAAGGCGAGCATTTTACGCAAAGACGTCGTTCAGATGTATGTCCAACCACAACACGGAGACCCAGACTTCAACCTGTGGACGCAACTCCATCAACTGAATCGACCAGCAAAAAAGAAGGAATGTTGCTACTACTGTGTTAAAATATGGAAAAGGTTCGATTATTGCTTTCATCACTGGCATGGAGCGTACCAAATTCCTCCATCTAGACGGATAAAGTATAAGTGCCCAAAGCCTGTGCCAAGAATAACAGAGACCGACATGGCGGTTTTGAACGTGATGTACTTTCGAGCTAACACCCTCGACCTATAAACCGTCACACCCGAAGTTTACGCGTCTTACAACTTCCCTTTAACGAATTTTCAGCACTTGTTTTTTCAAGTTATGTTGTTCAATTTTTCTAGTATATTTTGTATTTAGCTGATTACATTGGTTTCGATTGAGACGAAAAGACGAACACGACGATATTTTGAACGATTGTTTTTTGTTAAGTTCGACGAATGAGATAACCTTCCGAGATATGAAACGTCGTGCTAAAAGATGTGAAGGATATAAACCCGAACAATGACGACCGACTCGTAGAAATTCAATGGAAATGACATTTCCTGTTTATGGTAAGAAACCTACTTGCCTTTTTCCATGTCTACGATACTCCTAATGTAGAATTAATCTTAAACATCACGACGTTTCACATTTTGGAGATTAACGAGATACATACAAATTCAAGCTATCTGTAGTATTGTTATCACATCTAGAATGTCTTGTTGTAAGTAAGGTGAAATGAATAACACTTATCGTACATTGAGAAGTTCTTTTCATGAACAATACAAGTAAGTGTTCGTTTTATGTTACTCATTTATGCATTATAAGTTTCGTAAAATTTTCAATTGGCTTCATAAGTGTAATTTCATAAATATGAATTTAAAATTTTGGAAATGCTTCATTAATGAGATGTTATATGTCTTAAAAATTTTCAACGATAAGGATTGAAAATGTTTTTCGGATTAGGAATGTTATATTCCTTAAGTAAACTTAAGTAATTTTGCAATTTCTCGTAAGCTTAATAATTATCTGTTATTGTAAGGTCCAGTTAAAAAATAATAAAAACTCAATCCTTATAAAGCCTCATAATATTCCATAACACATTTGAAGTATTGCATATTATTAAATTTGTTATTAATTACATTTCATTAATGTACCTACCTAAATTGATCAATTTTTTAATTACTTTTTGTAATACGATCCATCTTTACGATTGCGTTTAATAAGTGTATAAATATATGGATTATTAATTCAAATAGTCAAACAGCTATTGAATACTTTCCTGTTCTCTTAGTTTAAATAATCCACGTGTTTTTAAACTTTTTCTTGCACATCACTTTTATCATGATAACTGTATCGCATGTTAACAATGACCGTACCATAATCGGTACAGTAATGTTATCAAAAACGTAAACATGTTATTCAAAAATTGATAGATAATTATTTTGCAAAATTTCAGTAATAACCGCTTTCAGGTTGCGTTCGCCACGCTACGGGTTTTGCTATACCGGAAACTTTTTCGTTCAGTGGTATTGCAAACGCTTAGCACTGAGCGACACTTTTATTCACGCACAACTAGTGTAGCTGAGTATTAAGTGCTTGTAATACCACTAAGCGCCACAGTTCCCGGTCCCGGAAAACCAGTCGCGTAGTGAACACACACTTAAATACAAAGATTATGTTGAGATTGTTAAAATCAGTAACTTTAAATTGTAATTGCATTTTACATTGTAGTTATAGTTTTGTTACTTTCTATAAACTATACCGTTTAAGAAATGTACTGCTAATTTCGCATATATTAAACATAACATGCGAAAGATTGATCTCAATAAAATTCCATTCATTAAATCTTTTTGTTATTTTTTGACACGCATCCTAAAATCGAATAAACGTAGAGGTAGCCGATTTGGAATATTGTTTGCGCATATGTATCTTGTTGTCAAATTAGAATTGTAACTAATTATCCAAATTTGGCAAAGTTAATGATTTCATTTCTAAATTCTATTGTAAAGGTCAGAATTTTTTTTTTATAAAATACTTTTCATGATTTTTGAAATATTTATATGACATTCTTAATCATTGCTATGCTGTGGTGTAATCAAATTATATATTGAAGCTAGCTGTCAGACTAAACAAGAAGTACTTCGCAAAAGGAATTGAAAGGATTGTTTAAATATGGATTACATCTTATGTTGAAACCGAATCAGGGGTAAGTTACGTAGGTGATATCTTTCCCGTAATTAACATAAATTGTAACACAGCAACTATAGTTTGAAGACAAAAAATTGATGATCCAAGAAAACACGTACTTTCCGATAATGTTGGTGACCACACTTGATACATTAATGTATTAATGGATATTTTAAAAAAATAGCAACAATGTAATCGTGTATCATTTCTCCTCTTATCTTTACCTTGATTCATGCAAAAAGATCCATCATTGCTTTGTTTTCTGATCATTCTCACCATTAATCAATATGCAATCTTTCATCTCAAAAGTTATTTTTATTATTTGAAATATTTTGAAAAAACAAATTACAGTCGACTCATTGACACCCATTAGCACCGTCTACTAATAACTACTTGTTTGATTATTCTTTTTCAATAAATCCCATTTTCGTCATTCAAAAAACCCACAGTTGATGGGCATGAATGGATTTCATTCATTCACACCAGTATATGTCTATCTTTAATTTGTAAGGTTATTAAAAAAAAAAGAATACCAACAACTAAGTTTTCATGATTAAATTATCTCATCTTCACCAACTTTGCCTTAATTGTATTAAATTAACAAACCTAAACTCGGAAAGTTGTATCATAAAGGGTTATTTCATTTTTTAAAAATAAGTATGTTCACCATTATAATTCCGTAAATTTGTATTACTACAGATCACCTATAAGTTTTCATTTCTTTTGTATATTAAATATTAATCAAAATTGTCTTAAGATGATAAACTTGTAGTATTCTGGATTCATGGGCAAATTAAATTGGTATATGTAAGCATATACTTAATGCTGGATATGCATAAATATTTTTAAAAAAATTATATAATTGAAAGATTCGGCAATGGTTTAAAAATGACAACCCTTAAAAACTGTTCACTCCCTTAATCTTTGTTAAATAAACTTTACGCAAAGCATCATGTTAGTTGGTAATAATGAAATTAGCGTTGATTGTGTTGCTCCTTCTGTATCATAGATGGAACTGACAACCCAACGTTCGAGAAAATATGATGTGAACGACGTCAGGCTTCACCTAGAAGGAAAGAAACCTACCAAGACCATGGATCGTTATACATGGCGATCGTTCACTAGATACGTTGCAAAATTTAGGCTTCTCGGTATGTGCACATTAAAAAATATCTTTAGGAAATGACATCTGATGACAAACACTGCCTTACAGCACGTGTTTCTTGTATTTCATTATTTCAATAGATGGAAAGCTGTATTATATTGACCCGTATCAAATCCTCTTACCGGTTTTGGCGAATGAGGCAGAAGTTGAAAAGCTATACAATGAATGTCACAATTCCAGTGCAGGTGGACACGTTTGCTGGAAGACAACGGTAAAGAAAATGAAAAAAAAATATTACGTTCTTGGAATACACGAGTATGTGAAAAAGAAAATTTTGATTTGCGATGTGTGCCAGCGAAACGAACGTATAAAGACAACAGATCCAATACTACACTATATCAAAACATCTCGCCCTTT
>JAQGAO010001959.1:0-21699 GCA_034697705.1 Ommatoiulus sabulosus | reverse complement strand
CACCATTGCCATGCGTTCTTGTTTTGCTTCATTTTGTAAATGAATTTAAAGAAAACTATTATAAAATACAATGTTTTTTCCAAAGTCATTCAGGTAATGTGGCCGAGCGGTCTAAGGTGCTGGTTTCAGGTACCAGTCTCTTCGGAGGCGTGGGTTCGAATCCCACCATTGCCAGCATTTTTGAAATGAAATTCATGAAAACTATTATAAAATACAATGTTTTCTCCAATGTCACGTGGGTAATGTGGCAGAGTGGTCTAAGGTGCTGGTTTAAAGCACCAGTCTCTTCGGAGGCGTGGGTTCGAATCCCACCATTGCCATGCGTTCTTGTTTTGCTTCATTTTCAAATGAATTTAAAGAAAACTATTATAAAATACAATTTTTTTCTAATGTCATGCAGGTAATGTGGCCGAGTGGTCTAAGGCGCTGGTTTCAGGTACCAGTCTCTTCGGAGGCGTGGGTTCGAAACCCACCATTGCCAGCATTTTTGAAATGAAATTCAGAAAAACTATTTTAAAATACAATACTTTCTCCAGCATCATGCAGGTAATGTGGCCGAGCGGTCTAAGGTGCTGGTTTAAGGCACCAGTCTCTTCGGAGGCGTGGGTTTGAATCCCACCATTGCCATGCGTTCTTGTTTTGCTTCATTTTTCAAATGAATAGAAAACTATTTTAAATGCAATGTTTTCTCCAATGTCACGCAGGTAATGTGGCCGAGCGGTCTTAGCTGCTGGTTTAAGGCACCAGTCTCTTCGGAGGCGTGGGTTCGAATCCAACCATTGCCATGTGTTTTTGTTTTGCATCATTTTTCAAATGAATTTAAAGAAAACTATTATAAAATACGTTTTTTCCAAAGTCATGCAGGTAATGTGGCTAAGCGGTCTAAGGCGCTGGTTTCAGGTACCAGTCTCTTCGGAGGCGTGGGTTTGAATCCCACTATTGCCAGCATTTGTGAAATGAAATTCATGACAACTATTATAAAATACAATGTTTTTTCCAATGTCACGCAGGTAATGTGGCCGAGCTTTCTAAGGTGCTGGTTTAAGGCACCAGTCTCTTCGGAGGCGTGGGTTCGAATCCCACCATTGTCAACATTTTTGAAATGAAATTTATGAAAACTATTTTAAAATACAATATTTTCTCTAATGTCACGCAGGTAATGTGGCCGAGCGGTCTAAGGCGCTGGTTTAAGGCACCAGTCTCTTTGGAGGCGTGGGTTCGAATCCCACCATTGCTATGCGTTCTTGTTTTGCTTCATTTTTCAAATGAATTTAAAGAAAACTATTATAAAATACAATGTTTTTTCCAATATCATGCAGGTACTAAATGTGGCCGAGCGGTCTAAGGCGCTGGTTTCGGGTACCAGTCTCTTCTGAGGCGTGGCCGTGGGTTCGATTTTCCTATTCGTTTGCATGGAGACGACATGGATTCGTACATGGAGCGCGTGTTTGAATGAAACACCGTCACGTGTCACATATCATGTCCATCAGTTTACGATGTATTCAAGATTGAGGATTGGTCATCGTTGACGCTCATCCTCATCGTCGTTCGTTCGTTCGTTTTACATCTTTGTTCAAAAATATTCACGAGTTTTCGGTATGTTACGGCGTCTGAAAGAATATCTTAAAATATAATAATATTCGGGCCGCTCTAATACGATAAGCTTTTCTAATATAACCGACGAATACGTTAGACGGAGCAGACACGAAAGTGCAAAAAAAAAAGCGAAAGACAAACATTGAAAGCTGATTAACTTTGCCAACATGAACTATTTTTGTATTCCGCAGGCTGCTTAATGTAAACAGGATCCTCCTTCATCAATAAATTTATTTCTCGTCGGAATTTTATTCGGCATTCAAAAAGCGCCTCGTTGGGTGAAACCTCGGCGATAAATCTTCACTTTTCTTATCGTGGCAGACATTAATTCATTCCTCGGCTAATGCGCCACAAAGCAGTCAATAAAAATACCTTTTTCCTTCAATTGCTCAAACTCGTTCGCTTCCCGCATTTTTAAGCGCCATCTTATCGGAAAAACGTATTAACCGCGCAAAAATGAACGAAAATTGCTTTCTCATCCACTGTTGGGGAAACACCGTGAGCTAGAGGACGCCACCCACCGGCGAAGCGCCACGGAACAACGTTCGTTCCTGCTTTTAGCAGGAAAAAAAACCTAAAAGGCTAAAAAGCGGATACAGTAAAACCGGGAAAAGTGACCACCTTTGAATCATGAAAACCTGTTTATGTTGACCACTTTTTAGTGTTTTGTTTGTTCTTGTGTACATTTCCTTCATAAAAATTCTCCGTATAGTGACCACTTGTCTATTGTGTACATCAGTGACCAGTGTGTGTTGTCTTTTTTGCAATTTTCACATTTCCAATGTACCTTATAAAGTGACCAGATAACGGATGAATCACCATACATCCTGCTTTAACCCCAGTAGTTCCCAAATAATTCAGCCGAACATGTTATTTAGATCGAAAAAAATCACTGAAAACATGATCGTAAGAAGCAAAATGCATTTAAAACAATGAAAATTTGACAATTTTTTCGTTAAAAAACCTCGAATATGTAATAAAGCAATAAATATACGGTATGTAATGCACATGGACATGATGAATCTGCACTTTTTTGGTTTTGTGGTTTTTTACTACATATATTACAGTCTATACGTGTACAAGTACATTGTACATGTTCATTTGAATTTAATTCAGGCATTCTTTGTATAGTGACCACCTGTGTGCAATGACCAACATTGCATTGTTTTTGCTGGTCACACTTAACAGGTTTTACTGTAATTCATCGCTTCCACGCTGAGGTTTGGCGTGACCTTCCTCCAAATATTCAATTCATTTTTTGAAAATGAAACGAGATTTAAAATTACGGTGATGCGCATCATTAAAACAAACTTCCTTAATACGAATTAGTTTCAACGAATTTTTGCCCAACTCTGGTACGAACCAATTTCAAGTCCCCGCGCCGCCCGACTACAAATAATACGAACTACGATTTAAAGTTTAAATCGTACGCGTTCCTCGAAATTCGTCTTAACTACAATACATGTATGTTCGACTGTATTACAATATTCGACCTTTGTTTTTTTAAATGAACGAATATGTTGTTGTAGTTGCGAACTTGCGAGCAATAACTGTAATATATTCATGTAAGTTGTTTATTTCCTGGGAAATTTTTTGGCAATAAGTTGGCTTTATGCTGACAATTCGAGTTTACACATGTACCCTGTATAAAATGCATAAGATATGAATAACTGGTAAAAAAAAAATGACGCAACCTACAGTATATTGAAATCTTTAAAAAATGTTTTCAACATTCTGGGAATTTTCCAGCAGAAAATCGAGGAAACAAAGGAATTATACAACAATTACAGAAATTGGGGGGGAGGGTGTGCACAATTTAATTATTCGAGATTAAATAACATTTTAATAAAATAAAACTAAGTATTTTTTAAAAAAATAAATAAAACCTCAAGGTGGCGCGATTCACCAGACTTTTGCAGCACAACTGCATCACAGGAAATTTACCACCGAAAAAAAACTACATATATCCCACCGGAAAAGTATATTTCCTTTCCAAATACTAAAGTAGCGATGTTTGACGGCCAGGACCTAAAACACGTTCACGACTTTCCATAAACCTCCATCGACTTACGTTTTATCTTAATACGCGAGTACGAGTAATGTACCAATAATCCGTCGCATTATGCATGCATTTACGGTATGTCACGATTTCTCCTCAATCCCGAGCGAATTGCTTCAAATTGAAAGTGACAAAATCTAGGTGCACCGATGTACTGAGGGAAAAAATGAATTCAGGGTTTTCAGAAACAGGGTTTATTACGAGGAAAAAACACGTCGGAAAACCTTTCTGGAGCAATATAGATTTTTCCTCCTAATAGATTTATGTTTTATGATGTACGAAGATCAAAACAACGCATTAATTTTCGTATTAAGCTTCGATGAAGTGCTTTTTGGGAGAAAGCTTTTAACGGAATAATATATAATCCGTGAGAATTTTTCTGGATTTGCTTTATGGAAGCCGTGGGGGGGAGGGAGGCGATGAGTAGCTTTATTGTGGTTTAAAAGTGCACTTAACACGACGGGGAATATATCACGTGTCACAACAGGAAGTGTGGTGTCCGGAAGTACTTTGACAATGACCGATTTAAAATCGCTTGACCCAGAGCACGACCATATGTCACTTAGCATATACTGCACATTAAAACCTTTCTTATAAAATGAACCAATATAAATAAACCCTACATATGATATGTAGGTGCTATACATGTGCTATACCGCTGAGCAATTCACAGATGCTACAAATTTGTTGCTCTATTTTGTCCGTCGTTTTGTTGATTTTTCTAATTTCAAACTCATTTTCTTAAAATAAACTTGACAAGTTTATACGATGCATTGCATGTACTTATAAAATAATTTCGTTGGCAAACACACATTTGATTACAGTTCTAGGTTTTATGATTATGAAGAGTATATATACGAACTGAAAAAGCCTTACCATTCTGAATTCCGTTGAACCAAACCCATGGAGATACGCGCTCATCTTTGAAGCGAAAACAGCGACGAAAGATCACTCGCGAAAACACTGTAAACATTTCCTCTGAAATGTCAAATGTTGGTTGTGAAGATGTGATAGTCCTACGTTCTGAAGCGCACAGGTAAATCATGCGTGGATATACAGGTAATAATGTTCATTGAGTGTGTAGACCGATGTGAAGAACTGGACAGATGATGACTGACATGACACGACAAACATAAGAAGCACTAGTGCAAGTTTCTGAAACATTTAAAATAAAAAGACATGTTAGTTATACGTTGGATTGTATAAAAATAATGCCAATAATTGAAAAGAAACGAAAAACCCTTCTTCAAAATATTTCGAAAAATGCGCAAATAGTTTCCAGGGATATGCATGCGAATTTGAACATTGCTAACAAGTCATCATACTTTCGTTAGGCTAAATGTTCCGAAATACAATCTTGCACGCATAAATGTAATGTACGAATAACACTAGAGGAACTCAAGAATTTAGTTCCACACCAGCAGTAGCTAAGTGGTAGCCAATAGGAATACATGTACCGGATTTTGTGTGATCGACCTAGATGCAAACGCACCTACGTGCATGTCAGGCATTCTTATTGGTTTCCAAATAGCTACTGCCACAACTGCTGGTGTGGATCTACATTCTTGAGTCCCCTATTGGAAAGTATCGACGGAGGGTGCCGCTTACCTCAAGGGGTTTTCCGTAAGCTCGACGATCCCACGACCACTTAATAGTGGTCTTAATCTTTAATATCCAGTCAGAAGCATTACAAATCGTACCCTGGCAGTCGTAATGTCATGTGTACAATTTTTAAATCAATTAGCGTATCGATTTTGCACACGTGACTTCACGACAGACAAAGTACTAAGACTAGAAAGATCCGTAAAGCATCTCTCTGAGTACCTTTAGTCAGAAGAAAATTAGCATTGATAGTCAACGTTTCACCGGGTCGAGATCTTGCTTTCTAAGGACATCGAATGATCATGAAGAAACTAAAAATCACTAGTCAGGACGTTATTTCGTGTTCAGAAACGTTACTGTGCCCATTATCAGCGATAAATTCTAAATTATGACTTTGAATTATAACAATTCAAAAACGATAAATATGTCAGCGATAAATTCATAACCGTTATTTTAGAATGCGCGCTCCAACTCATTCAGGATTGGCTAATTCGTTACACGTGACCCTAGAAGATACACAAAAGCGCTTCATCCACTCGCCGATCTAGGCCGAGCATATCGTGAAGCTAATGGCGCCATCTATCGCTAAAATAACTAATCATTACCGGTAGTTCGAAAGACGTAGTTGTCGTCTGCCAACCGATGTTTTTAATAACTCCTTTGTAAATTTTGTTAAATATATCATAATAACCAAAATGACCCCTTTCAGAATGAAAACTTTGTTTCAGTGTCTGCTACTTTTCGGATTGTTGCTCATCACGAGCCATGGAAATACACGCAAAAAGGATGTGAGTATAAACTTGCGTACGTCGGTGTCGCCCAACGTGCAACTAAAGTTGCTAGGAAATCCTTTTGATAATTCCATGAAAAGGCATCCAACATTCGATGTGATGTCAATTATTAATGCTTATGTGGCTTTACACAGAATAAACACACCCGTGTTTGTCTGAATTCAAACATGAAAGGTTCAGATTTTAAGCTGTCACGGTCAGCAATTTTAATGTCAATGCTTTTAGAAAGCGATTCAGTAATATGGCTATTCTGCAAGCTCATTTGATCCACCTTAAACAAACTTAAATTTAATAAGCATGCTTGGTGGTCAACGTGCAAGCTAGAAAACTGTATTAATTTCAAACTTTCCCGTCTATAAATAATACTTCCGATTATATGGAAACGTTTTCATATCTTATATTTTCAAATTTACCTTTTGTTCATTAATTTACAACAAGACGAATGCGCTAGTGTAAAGCTGACCGCGTGTTTTTATCTTCTTGCAGACCCAGTCAATAGGTGAAAAAGTCCAACAACTTCTGGAATTGAGTAATAAGCGCAGCATCATAAAAATGAACGCCGATCGTTTTCGGCAGTTTGTTCGCACGAGCCCGCGAAACTATTCGATGATTGTCATGTTCACGGCCCTTGCTCCACAACGGCAGTGTGGGATTTGCAAGTGAGCTGCGTTGTCTTATTAATTATAAATTCACGAATTCAACGCGTGTACTGACATTTTGTTACCCACTCGATAGGCAGGCAAACGATGAATTCCAAATTTTGGCCAACTCTTTCCGTTACTCGCAGTCTTATTCCAACAAGATGTTTTTCGCCATGGTCGATTTTGACGAAGGATCGGACATTTTCCAATTGGTACGATTGAAGGCAGTCGTATTTATAGCCTTGTTTCTCATAAATGTGCAATTACCTTTAACGTATAAATATCTCGCATCTTTTTCAGATGAAAATTTCCTCGGCACCAGTCTTTATGCATTTTCCTGCTAAGGGTAAAAGCAAGAAGGGGGACACGTTAGATATTCAAAGGTAAGATTTACTAGTCTGAATGAGATAGCAAAGAGCTTGTGGGATTTTATCTCACGCTCAATCATTGCTGTACATTTTAGGGTGGGTTTTGCTGCAGAAGCACTTTCTAGGTGGGTAACTGAAAGAACGGATATCCAGGTGAGAATTAATATTATATAAGCTTATAAATGAATATTAAATGACAATTTACTTGCAATTTTTATTAAACCTTAACTTAAATTGTGTGTATCTGTAACCTCTGGTTAATGTAATTAAGCTTATCTGGATTGCAAACAATTTATTTCTCTGTAAATACATAGAGGTGCATTATTAATTATTTTTCCAGCTATATTTGCTATTTCATATATCCGAATAGCATGTTTTCACAAATTTTGATGAAAAACATTTATGGAAAACCCACGATCACTTCAGAAACTTTGTACTACTACAAATTACCAAAGTCTAATGTAAATGTATGCAGTTGGTTAAAAATTGTGTGCACCAATTTAAAATTTTTATAATCTAAAACTTAAATTGCGTTTTTGTTAAAATTCTGGCGACTGATTTTACCAAATATATCTTTATTTTATGAAGATTGCATGCAGTGTCAGTATAAGAATTTCACCTGTTTATTCCAGATTCGCATTTTCCGTCCTCCTAATTATTCTGGAACGATCGCACTGGCAATGCTCTTCCTGCTCATAGGAGGGTTAATGTACTTACGAAGAAACAATCTGGATTTCTTGTATAATACTACTACTTGGGGAGTCCTTTCTTTGGTAAACAATAGTCAAAAAATATACGTAATTGCTAATAGAAAATAGAAAAATATAAATAAATGACTAGAATTTTTTTCTGTTAATTTTACAGACTATAGTATTTGCTATGACATCTGGACAAATGTGGAATCACATACGTGGACCACCGTTTATCCATAAAAACCAAAATGGCCAAGTGGTAGACCTCGTATCATACATTTTGCTCTTATAAAATATTGCACAGATGAAAATGTTAATGAAATTCTTTAAATTTCAGTCATATATTCATGGAAGTAGCCAAGGGCAATACGTCGTGGAGACCTACATAGTCTTCATTTTAAGTATCCTTTTTCCCTAAGCTAGGGTGCTTGTGAACAATGTTCAAAACTAGAATAAGGACCTTAATGCTTGGTGTAGATCTTGCAACAGTTTTTGGCATGATTCTCATGTGCGAGTCTGCTAAATCAAAAGGGGACATTCAAAAAAGAAAAGGTGAGATGACAGTGAAGCTGGTGGAACAGCTGTTGAACATAGTAAATTCTGTGCAGTCATTAAAACAAAACTTGAAAGTTAAACTTTTAATTTTCTGAATATGTTTAAGAGTATGATAACCACAACTTTCTAAAATTTTAAGATTTTTGACAAAAAATTAAAAATGCAAACTTGGAATATTTGAAGAGGTCAGTATACAAAATAGTGTCAAATGAATGGTTTAAAATAAGTTTTCAAGGTTAACTTTTTGCCTAAAATGCAAACCTTATACCTATGGAAAATGTAAATTGCTATTACTAAGTCAATTCTTTCGAGTATTTTAATGCAAGATTTTTATCTTTACAGTATTTGCCATTGTGGGTTTGGCAATTGTTGCATTTTTCTTCAGTTTACTACTGTCATTTTTTAGATCAAAGGCACATGGCTATCCATATAGGTGGGTATTACATTCTGCAGTGATTGTTTTAACCTGGTGACGCTACTATTTTTGTTTGTTTTCTTTTTCAGTTTCCTGCTGAAGTAAGTCCCCTTTGGCTACTTCAAAGAATTTTTGAAAGAAGAAATTCATGCACTGAGGGTTAGCTGGATTGCATAACTGCTTGTACACATTTTTGTGAGAATAATTGTACCTTCCAAGATTGTTTCATAAACATCTTTCACGTTTATTAGATTGTTGAGTTTAATGATACATTAGTTTCCATTGGTTGTTGTAAGAAATATAACTTCACAAATATTTTATGTACACTTTCTTGTTGATTACAAGATAAATGGAATGATGGCTTTTCTATTTTTTGGATAATCCGAAAAAGTAGACACATACCATTTGTGGCTCATTATTCCAGCCAGCAGTTGATTAGTGGCGGTAAATATCAATGCCAAAATTATTAAAGTGTTCTGGAATTCTAATACTATGTTGAGCGAGGTATAAATAAGAATTTCAGCAAAATAATGTGGGTGCGATACAAAATCAAACCAATCTCCCGTTGGAATCGCATAATTTTGGCTGACCACCTTACCTGAAATCAAAAAAAAGATTAATTTTAGAAACATTCACAAATTATATAATCTGGGTTTACAATTTCCAAATATATAATGTTCATTATAATGCTTGAGAAAGGCTTGGCAATAGAGTTTGCTGCAATCTTCGATCATAAACCAAGATCCAACTGCAAAAACAAACCAAAATGATAAGAGCAAAACGTTGCTGGATTTGTTATAACGACTTAAGTGCAATTGATTCACAATCGTTATGCTGACATATTTTTGGCAAACTTGTCTATGTAAGTCAACTTTTGGAGAATGAAAAATTGACTAACTGCAAATTTAAAGTGGAAATCGTCAAAATCATGTTCAAACTAATATTTTCTCATGCTCATATAGCTCAATTAAAGTAAACTTTGGCACCAGTAAGAAATGTGTGAACAGCTTAATTTTAGTGAAATCTTTTTCATGTACAGGTCACTGCAGATAAATGCCATACTCTCTATTAATTGCAAGAAAACGAGAACCTAGCATTTCATCTCAAGCCTTAATACAAATAACGTCGAACAGCGCGAGTTATAAAAGAATAAGCGGACCTTTCTTATCTTTCCTCAAATTGGCCAAAATAGTGGCACACTTGTTCTGGTGCCATACAGCCCAAAAGTAAAAAGCTGTGCCAACCACCTGGTACCATTTCCAATTGTAAGCCTGCTGAAAAGAACTGTGGCGAAATCCCTCACTGGTGAAACCAGGGGCTTCGGCGAGGAAAGACGTGACCACCCCGAAATAAAACATGAATGCCATCATGTAATGTATTACGTTGATTTTGCAAGTTGGGGCATACACGCTCACGTACAGGCTTTCATATGCCCTCCGCATGACATGGAGGACATACAAAAGCATCCCAACAATTGTCGCCACGGAACTCACTGCAATTGAATTTAATAACAAATTAGAACAAATCGTCTCATTTTCATAAGACTCTATTCATGTATAGCTGTACGTGTGATTGCTCACCGTTGGTCCGTTTATGCTCCCCTGCAACAACATCCAAGAACCAGATAATCCCACGAGGAACATTTTGGTGATAATAGCAAATGAGCAGTGTACCAGTCGCAGCTGCAGCGTACAAAGATGCAAATATGTAGAAATGGGAAAAATATCTGAGAAATATAAACGTTTCCATGTCATTTTTGTTTACCAGCATTGCAGTTACCAAACATGCGATATAGCCAGGAATGCACAGCATCGAGCAAACAATTGCAGTTGCAACATATCTTCCACTTAATTATCACAGATATTGCATTTTTTTTTTAAGTTTAAATTTTTTTTCCTAGTAAAATCAAACTCGGAAAACGACGAATGATTTTTTTTTGTGCAAGACTTCAGACTCCTGTCAGACACATGTAGCTATTCGAGTACGAAACTACAGGTGGGAGTACAAAACTAATGGTACAGTGGGAGTACTCAAACAAAATTTTACGATTTGCAGTCGTGAAGCCGCGTGTGCAAAAGGAATGCAATATAAACAGCGATATCCTTGAGTAAATTTTGCACACGTGACCACGCTTGCGTGAATCCACCTACCTGTGTTAAAATGTGTGTTAATTCGCTCGTTTATGTTTATAAACCAATTCCAATTAGCGTGTCGGTTTTGCACTCGTGACGTGACATACCTGTAGAGGTACGAATCGTAAAGTTGTGTCTGAGTGCCCCGATTATTAAATATAAATGAATTACCTCTTGGGTATAAGAATCCAAAGTAACACGCCGCTCACAGGATTGTGGATCTTCTGTTTGCCGTTTATAGTTAATAATTCACCACTCGTTTTACCATAAGGATACAGTTTTCCCAGAAATTTCGGAAAGATTCCGGGGTAAAACAATACTAAATAGCCAGCTAAAATACCGACAATAAGAATGTACCATAAAATAACTAAGAGAATCATGACGATCACCAACTGTCACCACCGTAAACCGTCACAGTGCCAGCCAAATATAAGTAGGGACACTCCAATGACGTGTTGGGTTCCGAAAACGCCGCAGCGCTGCCATGTGTGCGAGGTGATTACTAAGATGAAGCCACGCCCATACGGAGTAAACCTATCTTTCTTATCTTATTAAATCGTCAATACTGAACAGGGTAACACCTTCATGTCATTAGCTTCCATGTTTATGGTAATTAATTGAGCGCGCGCAAAGGCCGCGTGCGCGGCGCTGCGGTGTTTTCGGAACCCAAAAGGTCAATGGAGTGTCCCTACTTATATTACGTATGGCGTGCTCTGCAGTCTACATTCTGCTATGGCGCGCCATTTGGAGCGTTTCATGATAGCTGACTGTATTGCAGGACAACAAAAAACTTTTGTAATGGCGTATATATAAGCGAAATTCTAAAAAAAAATTGAAACTCGCAAAACAGTTACATGCGTTTACTCTTGAAATATACCGTGGAAACTTTAGAACAGTTGTCATTTGGTCATTTCAATAATCAAAAAACATATATTTGCTCAGTTTTGTTCTAAATATTTTTACCTAACCATTTTTCTCTGCATTTCTGTTATATTTAACATTGTATAAGTATAGGGAATTTTTCGAAATTTTCACATTTAAGATATAGATACATAACGGTGCAAGCCATGATTTCCATTACAAGTTTAAATGTAGAAAAACCATCCCAATAAGTACCTACCTTATAAATATTATTTACGCGTTCAAAAGAATATTTTCCGCAAATTGTAAAATCTTCTAGGACGCAACTCGGAAAAATTTACTACATCATCTTTTAGAGTATAAAAAACGACTTTTCGGCACTTTAAAAAACAGAGACTCAAGCTTTTAAGTTTTAATTCGATACAATTTAATTTACTACAACTAATGTTAAAAAGAATACTTTCCGCAAAATGTAAAATCTGCTAGGACGCAACTCGGATGAATTTACTACATGTACATTATCTTTTAAAATATCCCATCTATCCCAGAATTCGCCTGGAGAAATTGTGGGAAATTATGAAAAACCACAATCGAGGATAGCCGACCCGGGAAGCGAACCTGGGTCTACCGAATGCATAGCGAGAACGTTAAATTCTTAGCCACCTTGCTGATGCGTCTATTAGTGTTTAAAATAGTTTCATTTTGGAATAAGTTTCAGTTTTTCACATAAAATATCAACGGTAAATCTATGCTGTTTACTATGTTCTTTTACACCTTCGAGTTAAAACAATGTTACATCCAAATTAGCTGACCGGTAAACAACAGGCCATAATCCTCAGTGGATGTCACAATAACTCTAACCAGGTAATTCGGAATAAATGAAAAATAGAGGAAATCTCTTGTATCCAATATTTTATTACACACATATAGTATGATAAAGTTATTTAAGTTTAAAACAAAAAGAGTATGTTTTATTCAATAAATATGCCATTTTCCATGAAAACGCATCACTACTTGGCAAAAAACGACAAATTCTTTACAAAAAAGTACACTTTTCACCTGTTCTTTAATAATAAAAAAAGTTCGGAAAAGTACGATGGCATGTTCGTGATATAGTTTTTAAAATTAGATGTATAATATTTACTTGTAATGTCCTATTTTTTGAGTTTATATTGTATTTTTCGAATTTTTTTTATTATTATTTTCCGGGGAACATAATTTTACAACTCCTTAGGTAGTCTGAGTCTATTATAATTATAATTTGAAAGTCTTTGAAAGTGCATTTCCCACACAGCAAGAGTTTTGTCAATGGAATTGAGTTTTGTTCAATGAAGAAAATCTTTACAAAATTTTTATATTCCAGATAATATTTATTTATTGCCTTGACAGTCGTCTTATATTCCCAATTTGGTAAACAAGTATACTGTATTGTTTAATGAAAGTTAAGTTGTTTAAATTCCGCGTGGATAGGCACGCCATACATAAAATAAAAATTCTGACGACACCGTTGCCATGTTTGAACGTACCCTAAGAAATCTTTTCGATTTTCGACAATGCTTATTTTTCCGGAACGAGATGCATGAGGCAGGATCGATTGTCTCTTTTTTTCAGATATTTCTATCAACAGTGTCTTTATTTTGCAATATATTGAAAGTTAATGTCAAAACGCATAGCTTCTGAGCTATTGTCTGTTGACGGTCGCGAAAAAAGTTTTGATTTCGTTCGATGAATGGGCCGGGTCCGATTATTTCAAGTCCGGTGATGTTGGAAATGATGCGACAGCGATACGGTTGAAATGTCAACGTAAATAATCTTAAAATAATTCATTTTTTAAAACTCTCAAATATAAACTGGTCGGCCGCTCAATCTCTTCGTCCGTTCGTTTTGAATGTGTAATCCTCGAGCAAGTTACATGATGCCGTCCATCGGTCAGCACAAGAATTCGATCCTCAATGTACGATGTAACGAGCCGCCACAACGGTAAAAAATCATTTGTATTATATCCTCTTGTGTTTATGTTCAAGTACATTTGTTTTACAGGTTCGCATAAAAATACAATGTATGTAAAAATGTAGAGAGTGGACCGCTACGACATACCCTTAAAACTAGGTACATGGAAGAAGTGTTTGGGACCCACTGATGGTAATTAAAATGGATGTCAGGCAATGCAAATTTGGAGGTAATTTCCTCTATATTTGAATAAATTTATCATGCATAAACTAAAGCATTGTTTAATGCTATTATGCCTATTCGTCATTTTGAGTCATATGCCAAAACAGAATCTGTTTTGCTGTAATAATTAAAATAGGCATCGTTTTTTTCTCTAAGAATTACCTCCAAATTTGCTCCAGGTAATGATTTTTCCCACTGATATTACACTCAAGGAAAAGGAGGGAAATAAACGTTTGTTTTTGAAAGGATTATAATTTTAAAGATTTATCTGTTTATCTTCTTGCGTTATCATTCGTTAAGGTCTTGTCATTTTTTTAAAATATCAAATTCTCCCGTTGTTTATAAAATATACTTGGAAAAAATTCAAAATACAACATTTAATAAAAAAATAATATGTCGATGGTAAGCACATTTCTACTATAAATGTTACTAATGTACAGTTTTCTTGTAAATGTTGTAATGTACTGGTAAATAAATGTTTAATATGTTAAAATGTTAATTAATTTTAAAAATAAGAGCCTCTAAGACCTCGAACGTCAAAGCATTAAATTGTGAGTAATAATGGGTGAAAATTGCCAAATGAAAAAAATACTCGTTAACCTCAATTTATTATAATTGTGAGGATACATTAGTGTCATGCAGGAAAGCACGATAAAGCAAACATACATATTTGCTTTGTTTAAAACTGGCATTACTAAATTTAATCGGCCAATAATTGTTTATTGAAAGTTTTTAAATTGTAGTTAACGTGAATAGTCCAGATAGTTTTGTAGAATCTCATTTTTTCTCCAGTGGCGTCACCCACATTTGAAGAAAAATGCATTAAATAATTTACCATTTTCGGTATGAGTTATTAGATAGGAAACAGGTTTGAAGTGAGCAGTGCAAATGTGTTTGGGCTTCTTTTGAACATGACACCCCCCTCCCCTCCCGTATGTTTTAATTAATAGTGAGATTCGAAAATCCAATTAATCCGCTATGTTGGTATTGTTCTTGGAATTACTTTAATGCATTTACTGTTCAGTTGGCAAGCTTTAAAAACGTATTAACAAAGACGTTTTGGATAAGTTTAAAGTCATATTATCAACGATGACCTGGTGCTCCCTTAAAAGTCCTTATGTATCATTTGAGAATGTTAAGGAGCTATTCAGAAAATATTATTTTGAAAGAATTTTTTTCATTTCTTCCCGGATAACGTATTTCTTCACTTTGCCAGCCATGGTTTTTGGCAGACTTGTCATAAATTTGATGTAGCGAGGAATTTTAAAATGAGCAATCTTTAAAAGAAAAATAATTTAATAACGTGATATCATTGAATTTACAGTATATAGTAAAATGTTTTTAAAATTACCTTTCCTTTGCAAAATTCCACCACTTCAGATTCTGTCATGGTCTGATTTTCCTTAAGTCTTATCCAAACACATACTTCCTCTCCCATCCTTTCATCGGGGATGCCAACCACCTGAATTAGGTAAAAGATGTTAGATTGAGATAGGGTGGGAGCACATTGAGACACTTAAATTAAGAAATTTACTTACCGACCACTGGCGCCAACCAGTGGGCTAACAAGTGCTAATGCGTTTTCAATTAGCACTTGTTAGCCCGCTGGGTGACGCCAGTGGTCGGTAAGTAAATGTCTCCCACCCTTATACCGTAGGATGCATACTGGTTTGCCGTGGAAATGTCCTAATTCCATACCTGAGATTCGGCAATTTTTGGATGAGTTATCAACAGATCTTCGATTTCCGTGGGATAGATGTTTTCTCCACCTATGATAATCATGTCGGTGATCCTCTCTTTGACCTGCAATGTCCCGTTTTCATTGAGTATTCCTATATCGCTGTAAATATTTGCATGGACAAAGATTTATTGTATACCATATAGTCATAATTATTCAATAGATCTTTCATTATCTTATGTCGATAACATACACACCCAGTTTTGAACCATCTATCTGGCGTGATGGCTTCTTTAGTCTTTTCTTCATCTTCCCAATAACCCAGCATCACTTTATAACCTCGAACGCAAATCTCCCCCGGGGTACCAATAGGCACGATATTATTATCTTGATCAATTATTTTACCCTGTTAAAGAAGTGAAGATGTTGTTGAATAATTAAAACTGCTGGAATTTTGGAATAGTGTCAAATATCCGAGTATAGTCGATTCATACCTCCATATAGTCATAAATCCTCCCACATGAGTGCATTTTTTCTTCTATGGGGTCATCGGGGTGATTTGTGAATACACCACCGCACACTTCCGTTAATCCATAACCTACCTGTAGACGCAAAATGGTTTTTAATTTTTTTTAAATTATGCGTGGTCGACTACGCGTGATCTCACTTACCATTAGCCCTGGGCAATGCATCTCTTCTATAATTCTTTTAATTAAAGACGGTGGACAGGGTGCACCTCCTATGATACCTTTCAGTTTTAATTAAAACAAAATTTACTTTATTTCTTGTTTTGGTTTTCCTCTTTTTGAGCTTGCATTCAAACGTGCACCCGTAAGTGATTTAGGGGCTATCCATAAAGGACGCCCGGCAAAGGGAAAGGGGGGGGGGGGGGGGGGGTATGTGAAAATGGGACCCAGGCGGACAGGGGGGGAGGGGTTCAAGGAAAGTGGACGCCCGGATGTAAACTTGTGCTTAAATTGTCATCAATTTTAGATGATAAATTGATTGCATTGGTTTTATTTTCTTGCTAGTCAATGCATATGCAAATTTGCTGATTTCTTCAGCTTTCTGTAGGTCTGTGGTTCACGAATGGTAATATTTTGAAATGTAAAAATGGGTACTTAGGTATTATCCTAGATTACCTCAACCGACTGCTCCCATCCCAACTAACTGTTTTATAAAGGTTAGGTCAGCGGGGGTGTGGGATGGGAGCAGTCGGTTGAGGTAGTCTAGGATAATACCTAAGTACCTAAAAATGTATAAAGAAAGAACATATTAAAAATTGCTTATGTAATCAACAAGCCGTTTTCAAAATTGGACGGGACATGTGTGGGGAGGGGGGGGGGGAAGATTACATAAACAGGATAGGGGGGAGGGGGGTCTAAAATACAGGACGTCTTTTATGGATGATCCCTTACTGTAAATCGTACAACTTGTTGTTCATGCATATCACACGCCACATACAGGTCACTCGTCCTTGCGTGGATTATCAGATTAAAATTTATATATCACGTGAAGCGTATTAAATTACTATATTTACCCAATGAAACGCTTGAGAAGTCAGTTTTTTTGAAATCAGGATGATTGAACATGTCGATAAACATTGTGGGCGAACCATAAAGTGCGGTGCACCTTAAATTTAAAAAAAATATGGCAGATGTTCCTAAGCTATAGGTACACACCAAGGAAACCTTGTTTCCGAAACTGGAAACTCAGATAACGTAATTGGAAATTCCCAATTCGGAAAGCCGGTTAACGCACGGTACCCGATTTTAAATAGCCTATCACGAATGACAGTGAAACGTGTAGTTCACAATTTAAATTATATTAAATAGTTTTTACAGTCCGAAATTTCAAAGGTGATAATGCTTACTTCTCTTCTTGAATACTACTTAAAATTTTTCCAGGATCATAGCTCGCTGAGGTTAAAACATTTCCACTGCCATGAATTAACCCTGCCAATATTGCTCCAACACATCCCAGAGTGTGAAATAAAGGAACGGGCACATTTAACCTATGAATCTTAAAATAAGAATGATTTCAATTGATGTCACTTAACCAAGTAATAGGGTGAGAGCACGTTGGCATTTATTCATGTGATTTGTTTACTTATTTTGAACCAGTGTCGCGTAGTGGTATTGCAGACTCATACCACTAGGCGATACTGGTTTTTAAGTTAATGAAATAAGTGTCAGCGTACTCTTACCCATGTACTGTATACAGCTATTTAAAATTACCTGATTGTCGAATCCAAACTTTTGTGTAACTGTATAACTGCCTTGTATCATGTTATGATGAGATAAAGTAGCAGCTTTTGGTACGCCTGTTGTGCCCTAATACCAGTATTTCGAAATTTAGATGGGCATTATACGTATAGAAACAATCGAAGGATAATTTTGGTCTAATTAACTCTAATTAAAGTGAGGTTTGGACAACAAAAAACAATTACATTGAAGTCATGCAGCCTGGTCATTCAAAAGATGTTTCAGTTTAGGGACAATCAGACTCAGTAGTACTTACAGATGTGAATTGTACATTGGCGGGATCATCGAATTGTATTTTATTTTGTAATTCTTCCAGCTTATTTTTCTCCATGTTCCCACCTGCTTGCATTATGTCATCATATCTAAATGCTCCTCTACAAAAATTGTTTAGAAATGTTGTTTTAGCATACATTTCCTGAAATACTACGTTATAGTGCATAATATGTGGACACAATACTGCATATTTAAGGACTGATCTATACTTTAATATATATGTTATAAGATAAATTCAGAATTATACGTACGGAAAAGATTTTTCTGTTGTTATTATCAGTGTATCGAAGTATGGATGTCTGCAATTGAACAAAAATCGTGACATGGGCAGTTAAATAATATTCTACAAACATAAGCACATTAGCTGATTAGACAATATATGATCAATTGCACCAAACCCCTTTTAAAGTCATCGATAAATATGCATTTAAATATGTTTGACAATATGAAATATTCAATTTTTTTTAATATAAAAAATATTAAAATCCAGAATTTGATGCAACTGATCAATGGGTTAATAGAAAATTATATTTTGATCCGAAAATAACTTGCTTTGAACTTTTGACTTTTGAGGCCGGTTTGCTTTCGGCAATTTCTGGTATAATTTTACTCATCATGTTGTAATATTCTTGGGTTTTGAAATTTTCTGGAATGACCATGCCACGAATGCTCAGTTTCTTTAGGCAATACTCGAGCTCTGGAACTTGATATGCTGGATTTAGCGTAACCTATATACATGTAGAAACATAAATTAAATCTCAAGATAATATTTTCAACCACATTGACAATTAATTAATATATATATGGGTCTCTTTTTATGAATTGTTATGGACGTTTTTCTCAGGTTTTTCCATAAGATATTTCTTTGCAATACTACCGCCCTTTTATTTGTAGAATGTATTTAAGAACGTATGAAAGCCGCTCCCACTTCAAAAGTGATACGAGTTCGCACAACTAAAATTAAGTCAAACGAAATTATACAGTTTCCGCAATTTTGATCAATGCAAGCTAGATGACCTGTTTTTTTAGTTGTGTAGTTTACAGTCAGCTTAAATTGTACGTCTTCATTTTAAGAATCATGCTTTAGATTTTTTGGTAAGTACAAAAGGCTAGTTTTGCATTTTTAATTTATTAGTATAAATGTTTTTTTTTTTAATATTAGCTATATACTTGCTTCCTAAACATTTTTATAAAGTTTTAGGTAATTATGGTCTTTTTGACCATAATTTATATGACATTTTTAACTCATAAAAATGTAATTATATTTATGAAATAAATTTTTAATTTGAATTGGGAATGTCTCACCAAAAGCTTATGACAGTTACACTCGAAATTTTCCTCCGAGAGTTTTAATTTAAAAGTGACGCAATTTATTTCCGTAAGTTGAAAACAAAATACTATGAAATAGGCCAGGCCAGAATCCATTGACTTGCATTTTAACCTCAAAACAAAAAAAATTCATTCATTTTATGCGATTTTTAATATTTCATGTGTTTAAATTGTCACTTCTGTAGGTCGCAATGCACAAAGTGCCATCGTTGTTTTATATAAACAAATACAATGTACACACATACAGTACATGTACTTCCAACTACTAACCAGAATTAATCCAGCTTTGGCAGCTGCCAATTGCGTTACTGCCCATTCATATCTGTTGGGCATCCAAATGCCGAGACGATCGCCCCTATTTAAATTTAAGGATAAAAATCCCATTGCCAACTTGTCAATCTGTCCAAATGAAACGAAAAATTTAGCTATAAGGTAAATAAAAGTGAAGACATTGCATGTAATTAACGTGTAGAAAATTTGTAAATTGTCTCCCACATATTGCGCAATTTTGTGAATTAAATTCACGTAAATATGAATTTCCCGATTTGAATCTTATTTTAGCTTTTTGATGAGTTTGCTTGTTTCTACCTTAAAATGGTAACTGTCAATTGACAGTTACCATTTTAAGGTCTAATTTCTCATATACTCAAAAAATATTTCTACCCGTTACAATTCTATTTCACATATGCAGTATAAATTTTTGCCATAATATTTCTTTGCAAGAGACAATGCTAATTTCTCAGGATCATTTACTTTGAATTTTAATTTCGTGCAGATTATCAAAAATTGAATTTAAAAAAATACATTTATTATAATGTATGAGAGCTACTGACTTTAAAAAAATACATTTATTATAATGTATGATTGCTTTAGGCCTATAATGATTGCTTTAAAGCAATCATGGATGTTTTTGAGGTACGAGGAAATTCACATTTTCTTAAGATGTTCAGATATGTTTCGTTTACTTTCCAATGTAGTTCACGTGGCGAGTTTTTTCATTTTTACTTACGTCTTCTTTATATTGCATGAATGTTTTCCTTATTCCTTGTTGACAGTCAATCATAGCTTCTCGATCAGCATGGACACTTTCAGGAATTAAATCTACGAAATAACCAGTGGCTACTCCTATCATGGGTTTAGATCCCGGTCCTTGCACATAACTCTTACGAATACTTTTAAAGCTGCGGGTAAAAAACGTTTGAATTGAACTCGGGTTTCCTCAGAAATACAATTATTCGCTAATAATCCTTGCCGTTGTTGAGTGACTCCTATAAGCCGACATCCTCGAGTCCTAGATAAGCGCAAAAATCCATTGATGTTTGACGCGAAAATAGGATTTCTGGCAATAGACATCATTGTTGCAGCATATTCTGAACCAGGAAGTGATGAGTTTGAAGCAGATTTGCAAAATAACTGCTTTTCGAATGTTGATATTGTTCGAACGTTCGAAGATTCGAATGTTGATTATTATGAAGTATTCAAAAAGTATTCAAAATTGTGCTCGTGGAATTAGTCGAGTATAACTGCCTTTTTAACAGCACAGTGTTAACAGTATCAATTGGCTATTTGAGATAACGTAATCCATAACTCAAGATGCAACCTTGAAGTGCCAAATATTGCATGAACTATCACATAATAGGGTCGCCCTTAAAACACACTCAACGACAAATTGTTTGCAAATCTTATCTTGACCCAAATGCACTTGCACCGTCGCGTCGTTTACTTGAATTACACGACTTTTTTTTAGTATATTCAGGTCTCAGGGTAATTCAAAAAGCTAAGAACAGTCAATCAGTAAATATGCAAATGAATAACAGTTGGATCCTTCGATCATTCAAAGCTTTTCGAATGACATCTACATCTACATGTCTTCACTTTTTTGTGTACCATTCAGATACCCATGCAGAAATGCGGGGCATTTCTGGCCCGCACTTCCACCCGAGGTCACCCGCGTGAATCGTTAAAAAAACTTAATGTTAATTCCGTAATTTTCGGATGAGGTATCAACAAATTTTTTATTTCAGTCGGATAAATGTCTGTTTCCACCTCTAGGATGCTAATGTTTCTGTCAAGGTTTATAATGCTAAATACATGTATGAGAAGTCCCCTAAAGCTGGTCATACACGAGGCAAATTATATCCGGCAACTTCTCTCCAGCTACATTATTGCCCCGTGTGTTGGTTAAAATCTCCTTCGAAAACAAATTGCAAGATATATCTCCGGAATAGAAAGCGATCCTATTCTGAGCAACAAATTTACGGCGAGAAACTG
>JAQGAO010001958.1:0-21704 GCA_034697705.1 Ommatoiulus sabulosus | reverse complement strand
AAATTGTATGAAAAGTCAGGCAAAGTCAGGCAAAAATGAGAATAAAATGGACAAAAGTCAGGCAAAGTCAGGCAAGTTGATTTTTCAAATGTGGTGGCAACCCTGAATTTAGTTTTCACACATTTTTACCCTTACTAAAGAACTTTGAAAAATAATTTTTATACGAATTTCGGATTGTACGCACACGTTTCCAGTCCCTGTCCTAGGTTATGGACTAATAGTACATGTAAGGACAAATTTTCGGTTAAAACTAATGGATTTTCGAGTTTCCAACATTCGTTTAAACGAACTTTAGAAAAGGTACATGTATGACGGGGGATTCCCCGATAAAAATTGCAGCACCTTTCCGTTCATATACGTTGGGTAGAATTTCATCCAAACTTTAAGGAAACTTTAGTTATTATTGTGGAACTTATGTTTTGTCTGAAATCCGATAATACGAACTACGGTTTAAACGAACAAATTGTGCGACGTCCCTCGAGGTTCGACTCTGTACATTCACGGTAAAAACAGTCTTAATTTAATACCTTTTCTCTGTCTTTATCGTGCTAGAAAAAAGAATGATTTTAAATTCAGACCTTTGCATAAAATTGGACATTTTACATGTCTAATTATACTTTTTCACACATTTTAGTCATAAAAGGCATCTTAATATTTATTTAAGGCATGTAATGTGACTGAAATGCTCAAGTCGGATAACATGTATTAATGTATATGCAGGTTATACCTTTGTTAGTTGAACAGTTTTACAGTTTTAAATTGTCTTCTACCAAAGTAGTGACTATGTTTTTTTCAATATAAAATTGAAATAAAATATTCTACCAATTGACATACTTCTAAACTTGCCATCTTCTTATATGGAATTTCGAAAATATTGCAGTTAACTTAGATAGTTTTGAAGAATTCATCAGTTCCAATAATGTGGTTTGAAAGCATGTATTACTTAAAACTATATAATGCATATTAAATACATGTATATACGTATAATTAATTAATTTATACAGAGTGGCCATAGGTCAGGGAAAAGTCAGGGAAAAAGTGGTCATGGAAGTCATTTAATTGTCAGGGAAATTTGTGAGTGGTCAGGGAATTTTTCCCAAATAAAAGCAAAATGCTATCCCTGCACTCAGTCTGCTAGCAGCTCCATCCCCAAATAATCCAGCTAGACCACCCTGTTATAGCATCCGTTAAAAAGACAGTCATGTACAGTTTTTATCAAATTGTAAATGGAAAGTGGTAAACCAAGATGGCGACTAAAACTTTCATTTCGTTACTCAGGTATACATTGTACATGTACACTGTAGGTGCGCATGGCCCTGCCATGACCCCTTGGAATCGGCCGGGTTTTTTGTCTCCCACGAGAACGTTCCAAAATGGGCATCGCAGACGTCAGCCATGGATGTTGTCAGAAACTTCTTTAAATATATGTCCCTCGTTATAAACGTGGCATCCTCGTCCACATTCTGGCATCCCTCGGTTGGTGTATTCACGCTGGGGTTGGGTGGGTGGCGGTCAGTCCAAACCGTGTTCGCCAAACGAGAAAGTTGGCAACCAAATAAAACACTGGTCGCTTTTAAGAGTGTGGTATTGTTCTTGACACCTCGGTTTTGCCGCCGTGTTTTGCGGGTCGGTCGTAAAGAACCCCTGGCCGAACCGTAATTCATGACCCTGCTTGTTATACCCCGGCCGTGACACTGTGTCCGGATAAGCTATTATCTTACCTGTCCACCTTCACTCTGTTTATGTTTTTCGTTTGTTCAGGGTTTTTTTTGCTGTTTATTCCCATGCGCTGGAACTGGGGAATGTGCTGTTCTGTTCTACAATGTATAATGTATAAGATATGCATTGCATTTAGAAACTGACATGCCACGGATATAGTGATGAGCGATGCTGAAGTCATACTAAGATTTTTATTTTAAAATTGAAAAATTATTTAATAAATTACACTCGAAAGGTGAACTTGTAGTTTGAATCATAAACTGTGTGTATATAGGGGGCGCAAGAAATTGTAAAGAGTATAAATGCTGTACATGCAGTGAATAAAACAAATGTCGAAAATTAGACACGTAGTGTGATTTTCTTGTTGAAAGAACTCTTAAGCACGGTCTAAGTGTAATCAAGTGTAGCCTTGTAATATATAGGTTTAACATATTCTAAATGTATAGGGTTTTATGTTTTTATGTAATTTTTATATGTGCATGTATAGCCTGCATTATAACATTTGACAAAGCGTTTAGGTTATTGCATTGTTTGCATTGTTATACAGGGTTATTACCAAAAAATCATCGTGATTGAACAATATGTACAGTACAAAGTATTACAGATATAATATTAAATACACACGAAAAGAAAGGAAAAAAGTCCAAGTTTAAAACGCGCACTTGCAAACTTTGCTTTAAACGCCCAGGTGGCAGCACGAACCATGCAAGTATCCAAAATGGCGTCTATACAGCAGAAAGCGTTTTGTATGCTCGAGGTATGAGAGCTGCTGCAGTGAACAGCATTGATAGGGACACACTTCAACTTTTATGGACCGAACTGGACTACCGTATAGACTTGTGTCGTGTGATCGACACGAGGATCTCACATTGAACATTTGTGATGGAATGAGTAATAACTTGGACATTTTCACTTTCTCTTCATGTGTTGTTTACTATTGTATCTGCATGTAATACTTACCAAAATAGCTTTTTAAAATCCGATGAACCTTTTGTAATAACCCTGTATTACACTATACACTGACAGCCATGCACTGTGGATTTGATAACCTGATGTCGAACTTTATCATGCATTGCTACTTGCGAGATCAAGTTAGAAACACGGGATTTCGTTAATTTCCTTGGCTTCTAGACTTGTGCAACTTAATAATGCAGAAATGACTTGAGATATATTATAGAATTTATTGGAATATATATAGAGACGTTTAATCTTTAGCATATAGTAACTGTTGTCCAATTTCTCACCCCGCATTTATCACAATTCACACATTTTCCTTGACAAACTATCTTGTCATTTCGATGTCTAACCTTAACTCCTGCCAAAGGTGCTATCTATGGCCATCTCCAGCAAGCATCCTTGCACATAACGCTTGTCTTGCCCGAGGACGATGTCGTTGTCCTGAGCCAAACACCTCGTTTCTGTACTAAATGCGTGCAACGGCGTTCCTATACCTGCCAATGAGCTTCCGGAATAGCGTTGGAGTGTCTTATAGTTCAACTCGGGCATTTTCCCGAGGGCTCGGAGGGAAAATAAAAGAAAACTACGAACGATGAAATTTATTAATGTTCACGCATGCAGTGTCCCCTCACAATTTTTGAGGTAGAAGACTGACCCCTGGCCGCTTTGCCCCATGCTGGGTTTGCTGAAATTTCACAGGGACTCCACCCTGCTGGACTCGACTTTCGAACCTGCATTTATATTTGGGGGAGGGGGTGGGGAAAAGGAAAGGAATGGACCAGGAAGACGTATTGCCTCTTCAAAATGTGGACTACTCCCATATATCCTCAATATAATGGATGGGCCATCGCTGGCAAGCGGGGTGTCATCAGTTTTCGACCTAGGAATGCGACATTTCAGATATTCTTATCAATCTTACAGGTGGTACTTTGGTTCATTTTGCGAAACAACAGACTATGAAATTTTGCAGCTGGGTTTATGTTTAACATGACAATCATGTCTGACTGGCGCTGATGCTGGTTGTACTGGCGTGTTTTAAGATGTTCAAAACCAAAGTCAAAAACAAAGTATTCAAAGCATCGACGTGGTGCACCTGAAATTATACTTGAAATATTCGAAATTCTCAAGGTTTTCAAACATGCCTAGCGAGTGATTTTAACATTTTTGTTCTGAAAATTATATAGGTAGTGATGCTCGTTTACTTCATAACAGCATTTATTTTTCACAGTATAGCGTTTAAACGTGTAATTCAGGACATGCTGTACACGTACCATCAAACTGTCCTGCATTAATGACATCAGTTGCAAAATCCAAAATATGATCACGTTCTTCGTGCGCTTAAAAATATTAGCAATATTTCCTCAATCACGTTAAAGTCAAGCACTTGTAACACGTGCATACGGGATAATGTTTTGAGATGTGTCGTTTTCATAAAGACACAATAAACTTTGATCGCGTTTGACAATTTTCATGAGAAATCATCGAATCCTTGCATGAAAAGTTGAAAAAAGTTTAGAAAATTGACGAAATATTTGTAAGAAAAGTCACTTTCAGACATTATTTGGAAATGCAATTGAAATACTGTATATCACGGAGATGTTCATGTATATCTTAATTTCAACGGTGGGGATTGGAATAAAATTGGCTCGTTAATATGGCGGATCAGAATGAAAAGTTGCAGCCAAACTTGATCGAAAGTTTGTTGATAATAATTAAATGGAAATACTGCGGTGATTCACGTCGATGACTCACGGTTGGGGTAACTTGGGATTTTTTTTGTTAATTTCCTAGTAATATGATTAGTCCTCATTTGCTTTTCCCTGCCCATGGGCATATATCTGCCTAATTTTCGAAGCTAGAATCCCTATTTCGGGGAATTGAGCCATGAAATCAGAAACATGGCCGAATGCACCCGACCGAATCAACGTAATTAGATGCTTATGAATGCAAAAAGATGATTGGCTCCCTGACAGCCCTAAGCTTACTTACAAAAGGTATCTCGGTGAGCGCGCGCCCATTCATTGATGGAGATAATCTCCCGGTTGCCATGTTTGTTTTATTAGCATGGTAATGCGTGGGGACAGGCCAAGACGTAATTAAGTTGCCCGCTCCCATTCAAAAATCCAGCGGAAGGGCTGGAGCCTCTGTTCTTGGGCACCTGCCCTGTGAACTAAACCCATCGTATGAACAAAACTCTATCCATTCTTCACTCGTCATTCGGTCTGAACACAAATTTCTGTACGTCCAAATATGTTCTACAGCCAGAGTTTCAATGAGACATTATCAATTTCCAAGATAACTTTATTTAAAATGAACGTTTCGAGACCGTTATCACATCATCAGGTATTTTTGCTCATTCTAAAATGTTGCATTTATGATACCACCCTATCCTACTCTTAATTGGTACTGTTATACTATACAGTAGTACTGTATCCGTTTTTGTGTCAGCTTCACAGTTTCATTGCCCATATAGAATGTACAATGTACACTGTGGGAGTGCTACAAAAATATTTATAGCAAATCGTCATATAAACATTTTCACCGATTCAAACTTTATGAAAATACTGCGAAAATGTTCCATGCTGCACGAGTCGGGGAATTTTTCAAATTTCCAAGTGCAAGATTTTAACTTGACAGCTACATTTACCCGTTTACACTGTATTTGGAACAATTAAACGTGTATTTACGTATAGCCAGTAACATGACTTAAAAGATTTTTTTGTATGTATGGGAGACAGTGTTCCATGAAAATATAACGTTTTGAAGTCCCGCAATGGGCACTTATCCCCGCCATTGTTCGTTTGTTTACTATGGAGGGAAATTGAGTGTTTTGTCGAAAATCCACGCATCTCTTCAGAAATCCGTGAATGAGTCGGGGGATATCCCTCTCTTCTTATCCCATTGTTCGTCGCGCCTACATATTGGCTGCGAGGAATTTCAATGGGTAATTTTCCTTCATTGGCTGTTCAGGCTGATCGATTTTTTGGGTGGTGTAGGTGGGTCACGAGGTGACATCGCGAGCCCCTTGGTGGCGCTGCTCCCGGTGCTCTAGATGCCTATTGGTAACCAGGGGAGTTTCCCATTGTCAACTCCGCTGAATGGCGCTGGGGCGTCAGGGCCAATCAGGAAGCGACGCTTTGTCTCCCTGGCGGCGCTTCCCACGGCGCTCGTGATTATCGATTTCTGGCCTGACCTATCTGCACCTGCGTGGCGAGCGGCGCTTCCTAATATGGCGTCGGGTGCGAAATCTCCCCCGTCTACGGCGTGGCTTTCTTCGGCGTCATTAACATGAAACCAGGTGACTGGCGGCCATCTTGTTTTGCCGCCTTCTCCATCCTTCCTCGCGCTATTGATCGCCATGGCTGTCGAGGATGTGGGACTTTGACACTGCATGGATTGTGGAGTCTGATGCATGATGGTACATGCGCTTCAATACTCGTTTCCGGAAAACAAAATGGATGATTTTGCGTTGCTTAGTCTCCATGACATACTGTAGAGTAGGCCTATATATGTTGCAATTTGAAATCCGTCTCTGCAAAACAGCTAGCGTTTCGAAAAACAGAACATTTTATTCGCTGTTTTACATGTGGTGTTATTACCATTGGAGATATATTTTGTTATCTAAGACATGCAGGGAATTATTTTTTTTTAATTTTAACGTCGAGATGTTGCCATTGAAATGGAATGGCTTTAACCATCTTACACATCGATATACAGTACATGGAATACAGTATATACACTGTATACTGTCGTGGTGTACGGTTTTTCGGAAAACACGTGTTATTTTATAGCTTTGTGTTTTTCGATTAAGACGGAAACATGATATAGGTAGGCCGACATCATTCTAAGTGTAATTTACACTCGGGATACATTTTGTTGCTTCGAAGCTGCATTTAAGTGTATCCTCCTTGATCAGGGACCCACAATTGCGCCATTAACTGTTTGTTCCAACTCAAGGATTGTGCTGGGTTGACCAGGGTGTCCCGAAGAATACTCTTATTTTATTAGCTATTGATGAGTCATGCCAGCCTATCTTGATTCATCATCCTAAGCATCCTCCCAATTTTCTGCTTGGTGAGACTCGGCAAAATAGTCTGAAATTTGCGATCAATTATTGATGATTAGCTCACTGCAGTTTGCGGATGAACGGCCAGAGGAGAGGGATATGCGTCCATAGTATTGCTTCATTTTTGTTTTGGAACTATAAGTTCCCATGAAACTCTTGTCTACATGTATAGTATCTTTAACCAATTCATTTAGAAATAAATATTTATTGCACGGATGATATTTAATATTTCCTAATAAAAAATACAGTAATAATGCATGCTTGCCTTATTTTCAATACTAACATCTCTCGAGCTTCATGCATTTGGATCTATACATGCATGCATTCAAGGTGTGACGTCACCTTGATGCCAGAAAGTAGCACACCACACCTGCTGCCTGTATCCGAAGGCCTTAATTAATGTGCGTGTGCGACGATTAATTAGTATAAAGCTCATTTTGCATTTTGCCGAGCTCGCAATTAATTTCTTGGGTTTTTGACGAAATGTCGTTGTATAGGCGGGCTTCCAGCGCGGTGTGGCCTAATTAAAATAATTATTATCTGGATTAGGTATCACCCTTTTAAGATTGTCGTTTTAAATTCAATTAGAGGCGTTTTTGCCTCTTAAAACCAACACGGCCGTTTGCAGATCTTCCCGATTGCGTTTCGCTATAAATTTTGTCACGTTTTATTTGCGAGAAAGCCGACTTTTCGCAACTATATTTCGATTAGTACGCGGACCACGTCCTTATCGGCTGGCCCCACGAAAACAGGAAAACAACTGGTTAACAAGCAGGCAGCGAATTCGCAAATTATACAAAATGTTGCAATTTTTTTTATTCGAATTCACGTGTTTTTTTGTTTCTTGGGAGGTGGGTATACTGGCTAGAGACGGTTTTCTTTTAGAAGCGGCGTTGTTTTGTCGAATACTGTATTGTGTATATAGTTTTTCGAAAATAATTTTATCTTTTTTAAATTTTACAGATTTAGAAATTAATTATAAAATTTAATTTTAATCGTTTGCACGAGTTTGATGCAACGCATAATTTGCATCAAAAAGGTAAATTTCAAATCTCAAATCGCACGAGCGTAATCTGAATATTTCGACAAGTGCAGTGATATTCTGATTTCAAGAAATTCAAATTTTTCTTTCGAAATGATTTAAATTACAATTAAGTTTGTGCACACATAGGCTATATATAAATATATATAAATTGGCAAAATATTCTTTATATTAGTACACTGTAGGCTATATCTATATACATGTAGTTGCATGTAGCATATGGTTGCATGTTGAAGCGCACTAGAATGTGAAGTATAGCGTTCTATTTGTCACGTTGACATAATTATAACCTTGGCAGGATATATATAATTTACTCTTTTTAATATATTTATTATTAATAAACATTTATCAGAAATATTATACATGTACAATCTATTTCAAGACGATTGGTAAATGAGATGTATTTGCGAGCTTTTTGAATGCATCACAAAATTGATGTCATGCTGAAGCTGTATTTGCAGCATGCATATTATAACACGCTTAATTGCAATCAGCATTTTATTGTAAACTTGAATAGTCGTATATACAGTAAAGCGAAATAATTCAATTTAAAACGTGTAAATATTCTAGAAACACTTCTATGTCATAACAGGTTCTACACGTGTATCGTAGGTCGTTTTTCACATCTTATTGATGCGCTATCGTCGCAGTTTCTTGCAAATAACATGCATTGTCAAGTCGAGAAGTGTTATTAGGCTGACTTTTGCATGTGAAAGTTTTGTGTTTCCATCTGCACTAAGTAAGGTTCGGAAATTTTTTTTGCATAAAAGATGGTTTCTTAACCGTGGTCCGAAGAGTGGACATTAAACTTTGTAAAAATCAATACAGGGCCAGAATATAAAATGTATATTTTTCAAACCGATTTCGATAAATATTGCAACATTTTCAAAAAACTATATATTCCGAGTTAAATTTGGAACTTGAAAAATAAATCTTATCAAATTTATAAAAAAACAAGTACCTTTTTTGATAACGAGAATTTTGAATAATTATTCTATTTTCCTGCATGGGCCAAATTTTGCAATATTATCAAATATTGTTCACATTTCATTGTTGCGTTTTGCGAAATACTATACACATGCATTTTTCAATCAGGAAATTTTTCAAACATGGATTATATTCAGGCATTTTTCTTGCTTCCCAAGTTTTCCACGGCGAGGTGGTCTTGTGTAGACATTTTTAGTCAAATGTCGTCTGTTACTTCATTATTTTCATAGATAATCGTCAAAATTGACTATATTTTTAATTTTTTTATATATATTTCAGTGTTTTTGCATCGTGTGAGGAATAATACTCACTGGAGTTTACATTGTTTTAACTTTATTGAAATGGCGATTTTTTTGAGTATTTCTGAAATATGATGTATTTGCTTGTACTTGCTTGCATGCGAAAAAGGTTTTTCGATGACTCGAATTATTCAAAAATACTGAAATATATACAAAAAAACCTTGAAAATACATGTAAAGTCAATTTCGAAGAAATCAATCCAATGAAGGAGCAGACGACGCGCATAGGTTTAACGCGTAGAGGGTTGACTAAAAATGTTGCCAGCCAAAACCGTCTTCACAGTCCGCCTCTATATCTCGACTCTTTCAAAGGGTCCATAGCCCAAAAAGTGTTAAGAACCACTGAATTGTACTGTAGATGGTGTCGCACTCTCGCAGCGCCCCTTGCGAGCAGGCAATCAAGCAAAGCAGGCGATTTTCTTGGCAACTGTTGCGTTTTGATCTGAGGAGCGTCGTTGCAATCTGCGAGAGCATTGACGTTACGCTCGCGCCTTTATCCATCAGTTAGGGTTTAAGGCCGAATTTTCCTACCCGTCTAGGGGTCGAGAGCCGCGGGGGAATTGTGGTCCTGTCATTTCGGAGCTGTCCAGGGTGGCCATTGTGCGCCGGGGCTGAAAGAAGCGCCGCCATGGCGCGTAGAATGAAGAGTTAAATTGTTTTGTCAGCGGAGGATGCATTTGGGCATTATCGGAAACCAAGCCCGGATCGAGATCCTCCCCTGGCCTTTGTTTCTGGCTGGCGCATTGTGCGGATCTGGTTTTTCAATCTGCAAAAAAAAGAAAAATTCGCCGCAGCGGATCCGAGACCCCATGGTCCTGGAGAAGAATTGCTGTCAAACGCACTTCCACGAGTACATCGGGAGCCTTTTGATGCACTTCGATAACGGCTCCGCTGTTATGTTTTGCACCTATTCTGTTCCGATGCTCCCCCCCCCCCATTTCCGAACAGAAAACATGTTGGGACGCTCGCATCAAAGGCACTTATCTGGCCGTATTATTTTTGGGAAGGGCATAGAAGTGCATAATGGCCTTATTTGGGAGAGACCGGTCTTGAGTTTGGGACCTGGAACCAGATGGCTTTAATCTTGCAAGGGCTAAAGTACATGTACAAGTAGTTTACGTGGCAAGTTTAGAGATGGATGTGTGATTTCAGGCGTTTTTAAGCATATCTTGATTGCACAAATACTTGTACTTTTAACGCATTATGCATGCACATTTCTCAGAAACGAATTAATGTTGAATGTTGTAATTAATTATGAATTAATGTTGTTAAAAGAGGAACGGGCTTATGTCGTAGACATGCATAGCCTAATATGTATAAAACATTTCAAACCCGCACTTTGTGACCAATTCAATTTGTTCATTTTGCAACAATTAATTGCAAATTAATTGCAAATTAATTGCACATGCAATAAAGTGACAATAATGTCGTTTAGCTAAACATAAAAACATTGATATTTGGAGTCAGGTATTTGCACAACAATGCTTAAAAGAGGATACAGTGTATATTTTTAGGTGTCATGCATATGTTTTATGCGTTAATATTTCGCACATACAGTATATATAATGCAGTTTGCAATTGATCGTGGAATATTTAATTGATCGTGGAATATTTAGCATACAACAGACGCGACAAATTTCCCCCCCCCCTTATTTTTCAGTATAAAAAATTTTTTTTTGTTGGTTTTTTTTTGCAAAAAGTACGTAAAGGACGAAAGATAATCGACGTAAATAATCGACCATGGGCATGCTTTTTGTCATTTTATATTTCCTAAATCCATTCAGTCGATGATTTATAGATTAAATTTCCTGCGAAAGGGTTCATTAATCAGTCCTTAAACCGAGCCATGCACGTTTTATGTGAATTCGATATAATGCTCGCAAACGCCCAATTTATGGTTACCTGGCTTAACTATCATGATTAACGAGTTTAACCTTTGTCCAACAGGAACGCATTTCAATCCTTGCAGCCCATGGCGCCATTTTTTTTAGGGTCTGGAGGTAGGAAACCTCGATTTTCCGAAATTCCCAGCAAAATTCGGACCTTTTTTTTCACCCGTTCTCTTTGTGCGTGGGGTCCGGACCCCCAGTAAACGACCTCCTAAAATGAAGGCCCGCAATACCCCTTAATCAAGTCGCAAATGACTGCCTGGGTCCTAATCGCCTGGGCGGAGACCCTTTTAAACGCTTGAAAGGCCAGGAAACGAAAGGGGTTTCGGGGGAACCAACGTCGGGGGAGCGCGACAAAGAGATGAATTGGACCGAGGGCGGGGCCCCGGTTCGGGTCAAAGGACACCCATCGGGATTGGATGCAAGAAAGGTCCAAACAGAGGCCCTTGTTTGCCCGCATTACCTTTCTTCCGCTCAATGGGCCTCTGCGTAGCCACAATGCACCATCGTTGTCAAATTAATGGCATGTTTGTGGGGCCGTCCGATGGACAATGGGACCGATCCCCGGGCAGGGATCATGCGAAAGACTCCCTTTCGTCAGTGTGCTCATTGATCCTATATGCTAGGCGTCCCCAGACTGGTCGGAGCCCAAATTTCGGTAAATTATTATGCACTAAGCCTGCTTCTTGGACAAAGGTTCCTTCTTATGTCTTAATCCTCCGTCTAGGTTCTGCTCAGTTATCGTTAAGGACCTTATGTTATACTGCATGTATTTACTTATCAGGAAAATAATTTTGAAAATCGGCTAAATTGCTTGTTTCCGATACCTTGCAGCTCTAGCGGTTCTCGAATACGTGTTTTCATAACCAAAAACGCCCTCCTCCCATCACAATGGAAATAATATTGCAGGTAAAACGATAAATATATGAGTTTACTGGCAGTTGTTGTACCATAATTCTTAAAAAAATTAATGCATGCATGTTTTCGGACTGCCTAATTTATTTATTATACACGTTATACACCGATGCGAACTTTTTTTTTATAGAAAAATCAGTTTACCAACGAGATAATATGCTTCAAATCCTATATCTTATAGGTAATTTATAATAATTTGTAAATTATTTATAAGAAAATATTTTAAGTATCGTACACGCAGTAATAATTAAAGGGAGTCCAAAAGCTGGTTAGACCATGTTTCATAAATGCATAAACTTAATAATATAAAAAAATGTTTGCCGAAACTATACCATCGTTGAAATATTTTTTTTTGTATTTTGTCAACTATACATTATATTGATACACATTCTTTTGGTTGGTTATTTTAGAAAATACACAAAAATAAAATGTTCAGATATGTTTAATAATGCATTTTGATGTTAAAAGAAATACATTTCTATATTGAATCCGCTAGTTGGAAATTTCTTAGCTATAGAAAAAAAGTATTCAGCAATATAAAAATTTACCAAAGACTGTTTTTGAATGCCTTGATCAACGAGAATTAATAAACGTTGTACAAGACAGAAATAGATCTTGTAACTTAGGCACTCCGCTAAAGTCCCATGCAGTAATCCATCCAATGTGTTCGAAATAACTAAAATTGACATCGGCGACCTTTGACATGCAAGGAATACAGTGGCGGTTCATTTTGCATGACATCCAACCCATTGAAGTCTACTGTATATCGTTTTTAAAATAATCCCCATTCTCAGGATTCGCCCCTAGGCGCCGGGTCGCACAGAAGTCACCGATATTCAGGGTTGTTTTTTAACTAGTTTTTCGTGAATTCATGTCGTTCTAGTCATTACCCTAATGGGATTGTCTTGTATCCTTAGCCCATAACGAACGTTGGGCTGAAAGGGAGGGCTGCATCCCTTTGGGCGAGCCATATTGGCTCTAAGTGGCCATTGTTTCGGGGCGCCACTGGCTAATGGTTGGGATTTTTTTGGTTATTTTTTTTTGGGACAAATACAATATTTTTCATCCCTAATTCCGCAATTGAAACCGAAAAAGGAAGCCACTAGGAATTTACGCGCAATTATATATTTTGGCTATACTATACTGTATTGCGACACGTGACAGTTACACAAATTAAACAATTAGTCGGTTAGGATCAGCTTGTTTTTATTGCGAATGACTTTCTGTCCACCTGGGAATTCGTAGTCCGTTCGGGTCCTGCTGGTAGGCAAATGACCACTCAAATTTGGCTTTATTGGACATTTTGGCCAAAATAAGGAGTCTGGGAACTGTATTAATGACCTGGCAGCTGCCTTGTTTGCTTGATTTATGGGACACTAGGTGCGCAGGGGCCCCCATTAGCCTTGTCAACGTTAAGGTCCCTCAAGCGGTATATTCCTTGTAGCAAGACCCTGCAGAACTATAGGGCCTGCGGATTTTTGGGAAACTAGACCACAGTATAACGATCAGAATTTTGAGCGATAAATGTGAGGAAACTTTAGGTTGAATCTTTCTGATTATTTTAGAAGGAGCTCAGTGTACATAAACTGTATACAAGTACAATGTATACTGATACACACTGTATGATCTGAACTTTCATAGTTGAATATGAACTATCGTTTATTTTAAAGAAAAGCTATACAACCTGATTGTGACAAGATTTTTTTTGTCATAGATATCAGTGACTCTTGAACAGACAACTATCTGCCCACAGCAAAAACTATGCCTTTTATTCTGTTTTCAAATAATACACGCTCGGTTATAAAAATGCTCTTTAAGGACATTTCACGTTCTTTTGTTGCTAAAATCATTTCGAATATATATTTATGAATAGATAAGTATACGTTTAGTAGCATAATTTTAATACGCGTTATTAGGACATTGTTTGCAGTGATTTAAACTTACTTTTGACATCAAAATGTCATGCAGGGGATTTTTACCAAACAGCTGATTTTCACCATGCAACATGTAACTTCAGTGATCCCGCTATACGGCTGAAATAGCGGGTTTACGTTACGTTAATTCCTCGACGTTATTGCAACGACAGTCTACGCATGCGCATAAACGCGGTCACGTGACAATTTACGGTTAACGTTAAATGGCTTCTTTTGATCTTTTAACCCTCTAGCACCCACCGATTGCTAATGAGATATCTCATCGAAATTTCAACGGTTAATTAATGCCTAAGGGCTCCACTGTAACTATATAGTTGGCCTTTATCCATTCTCTAATTGTTTTCTTCTACCATCAGCGTGTTTTTTATTGATGTTTTAAGAAGTTTTAAAGTGTTTCTCGACTAGATATCAATCGACGACACTCGTGTATTCACCTTTATCGACAGTTTAATCATGCAGCTGCTGCCATTTTTCAGCAATTGTAGCCACATGTAATTTATACTCGAACTCCGGTTAAAATGTATCGGTGGTTAATGCCTGATGAGTAGGTGTTTAAAACTGATTTAAGTTTGGCGCCCATTTTTAACAAACTTGCAAGGCAATTAGGCCAGGTGCATGCATCTTTATCGTGTAAGTGTAGAAAATCGAATGCAGCCTGCGCCATCTGTGGTGCATCCCATGCACCTATAGCATGAACAGCGCTAATTTAAAATATACGGTATAACCGAGAACTGGACAACGATTTTTTTTAGTAGGTGTTTTCATATTGAATTAATTGTACTTTATTGATTTGGTAAAGCAAAAACTGCAGTAGACTACTTGAATTTACCAACAAAAGATCCGGCGTACCGATAATATCTCAGAAAATTATTTACTCCATTTTGAGTGTCATTATGGCAATGGCACATTCATGATGTCCTCAAGCCACGTTACAGGTCGTTGTAGATGTTTAATTCGCACTCGTGTCAGCTGTAAAACATATAATTGACAAATATGTTTTATTGATAGGATTTCTCGTAAATGACATGTTTTTGACATGTCGGAAGAGTAATAATTTGTAGGACACGAGCATAAACTTTAAAATACGTTGTTACATTTCGCTTGCAGGAAAGGAAAACTGACCACTCATAAAGCATTCAGAAGTCCGAATTTCGAACCAAACGTCCAGTAACCTTCTATGCGCTTTCTGCAAATAAATGATTGTCGCACATTTTTTTTTCTTTTTTTCTTTCGGTTTTATATGACGTATATATAAGAGTGGATTTATAAGGTAGGCCTGACCATAGGAAGAAGTTTATAACTACCTCCTATCACGACGCATATAAATGGCCGAAACAATGCCTCGGCCAGATTAAGGTCGGCAAACAAACAAAGGGAAAAAGTGGAGTCGAGGAGCAAAAAACAAAAGGGAAAATAAACATTTGAGTCATTTTCGAACCGGAATTTCGTGGACTCGAAATTGCATTCTATAGCTGGTTCGGGTTGTACGAAGCCCACCCATGGATCAAAGGATTCGCAATTAAAAACGATATCGTATACCACTCATAGTGCCCTCTACTCAAGTATAAATTGAAATCTAAGGGGGTTGCGAGCCTCAAATGGTCGTGGCTCTTCGAGCGTGAAAGTTTAAGGATGGCCATCGACCGTTTCTATGACGTCATTGCAGGCTGTAGTGCTGGGCTGACCTCTGGTAACTAGCAACAGTGTTGAGAATAAATAATGTTCGAATACTATACATAACATTCAAACCATGGAAGTACCTCAGATAGACCAGTAGAGTGATCCTCATTTAGTTACGACAAATGAAGAAAACAGCAATTTTATCATAAAATCGAAAAGTTAATTATTATCTCCCTTTGCAGAAAACCTTTAAAATGTGAAAGCATCCCTTATATAGAACATTTTTTTTAAAATTCGTATTGAAGAGAAACAAGAACGTTAATGTAACATTGCAGAAAAATGCTGAACATATTTCAAAGACATGTAAATTTTGATTATTTTATGTTTTGAGCATAATTTCATGCATGGAGACATGTCAGTATTTTGTGAATTACACGGGAAAAATCGCTATACGACGAACGATGCGGGAGTTATAAACATAAAACATGCCTATACGTTGTTTAATATAAACGCACCTGAAGCCTAAGTTAAACATACCTGTACAGGTATTGTTGTTAAAATTGTCTATCTGAAAATAATGTGTAAATTTGTGTAATAAGCTATCACCGTCAGATACTTGACAGAACTTGGGGAGGAATAGGGAGTGGGGGGGGGGATGTTGAGATGATTCTGTCCGAAGCCGCTATCCGGACCCTGGGGTGGCAGGCTCTGCGCCATAAGGCTGAAAATTCGCCAAAAAACTGTTTCATAAAAGGAAATTTGGCACTGAAAATGCACGCTAACTGCACCTTTTCGCAATGATGACAGCCATTAGGCGTAACCCTACATCTGCATTGCGAGCCCGGATCGATAAGCATCGTGGCTCGATAACAGTAATTTTCACTTGAAATTCACATTTTTCTCTGCATGTCTAGATTTCAAAACGAGTTCATCTCGTGATCCCCCAACCCAAAATCGTCGCCATTTTCTCCTTCGAATCAAATTCGGTGTTTACCCAGATTTGGGCAGCGAACCCGTCATTACGCAATTTGCCTGTTTGCGAGAAGGTGCCAAATTGGCACCTCGCACCCTGTAATCTTCCCCACGTGGCCACTGTAATTTTCGCTTTTTAATATTGATGTAAAGTGCCAGCGCGAGCTGTAAGGGTCACGAGGGGAGGTGCTTCCGCCATCTTGGCAGCTGTTTCGAGGAATTTTGCAGGAGCATGGCTATATACGCAAGTGTGAAAATATTCGAAATTTGCTTTCCACAAACACATTAAATTCGTCATTTGGCAAATTGCACCCGTATATCTGCGCATCTTTTCGGCCCATGATTCATGACAGATTTCATTAACGGCCAAGTTAGGATTTCACGCAAAAATGAAACGTTCTGCAGCATGCAGCTACAGTGTATTATGTATAACAAACTTTACTGTTTTTGACTGACAATGTAACGTGTTGAATGCTTAATTAGAGTACACATTGATTATACTGTATCAGATATGTGCAGCATTATTTTAATGTTAAATCATTATTTGATGATATAAAAACGAATTAACAGATATTTCATTATTTCAATGATGTCATTTGTCATGCATCCAGTGTTGCGTATACTGGATACATGTTGGTGCATGGTATCTCGTTTTTTGGAGTTTTTGACATATTTAGTACATGATAGCCAAGTAAATAGTCACAATGACTTCGTTATTTCCTTTATTTTGCATAATGGTATGCATGTATGGTTCCATAAGGCATGCTTGCCTGCATTCAAGTGTTATATGTAAATCCATGCATAACATATAAATTGGTCACGTGTTCAAGATCGCATTTCCATGCATGGACTGCAGCATGTATTCATCAGTAAGTAGCATAAAAGACAATATACTGTATATTCTACTCACATATTGCAAAACTATACAGTGTATATGTGCAGACGTTGTTAAACTAATATACGAAAATACATAAGAAAAAATATTTTAAGAAAATATGTAAACTATTTATACAGCTAGTATATATCGAAAAACTATACAGTTCTATACATGTATCAAAAGTATATAACTTTGTGGACATGTTTAATTTTTGATAACAACATGCACAGTTATCATAATATTTTTGCTTCATACTGTATACATTTATATTGATCACATTATAGTTAAAGAAAAGTTCCTTTATATAAAACAGATGTTCGAAAAGCAATTTTGGAGGAGACGAAGTGCATGTGACCACCCTCAGTTTCTAATTTCGTATAGTATGCATAATGCATGCGCGCACCTCGACCATCCAGCACCAACTACAGGTATAATTTTCATGACAGAAACACGAATATTTGAAAAACAAAATGATAACATATCTTTAGCACGATCACATGTCACAACTTCCAACTATTTGCACCTTATACTTCCTACAGGCAGCTGCATGCTTACATGTCCAGAAGATGCATTTAAATTTAGAAAACCTGACCCAAAACCACGTCTTTTATAACGTTGTTTACAAGTGGACCTATACACAAAGAACCATATAGGTCAGTTTTTGTCCGAAAGTATAATTTTAGGAGAACCAAAGTGAGAGCCTGCAATTTCTGATTTCTTATACTGTATCATGCATATACACGCGGCTTGACCAACCCGAAGCCAAAGCAATTTTCGGTGATGTATGAGCGGGTGCGCAGGCCGTGAGAAAAAGGTAGCCGCATACCTGAGCATGTCAACTGCTCGTAAAAAAGGGGTGCCAGGGGGGGCTCCGGTATGCGCCGTCCGCATTCCCCTAGCGCCTTATCTGTGCTGGTAGTCGTGTTTTCGCCTTTTTTCATTTCTTTTTTTACCTGGAGTCGCTATTTGCTGTTCGCCGCCGCCGACTCCTTTTTCGGCTTTTTATGACATTTTCACTCGCGGGACAATATATTTCCCCATCTGCCCCCCAGCGCCCCTCGTGGCCAGAATACCAAGTGGCGGCGCTGTTGACCGCGCAGGTGAGCTATTTAATTTTTATCGCGTGGTCATCGGGATCGGCCGCCATCTTTGCCGGCCACTCACCCGCAACATGCGGGGGAACGCTGCGCGCCGCCGCCGGGTGGGGCGCCACCGGACGAAGCGACGCAATTCGACTCTATAGTGCGGTTCATGTTGACCTGTGCATGCTTACGGTGCTGTGGACCTCGAAGTAACTTGCTTCAAACTGAAAAACGTAGAAATGAGTACATGTATACATCATCATGTTTTTGACATGCAGTATACACCGAGGAAGTGGAAAATCCCACTCATTCAAGAAGGACATGTTTATTACCTGTCACTTATTTGCAATTGAATTTTTCCAATCTTTTAAAGTTAAAAAAGAAGTTAAAAGGTATCCATTTGTAATCCCATATTTGCATAATATATGCCAACACAGCGTATAAATATTTTAATACGTATCTTATAAACAGGATTGATAATTAGAGGCAATTTCATGGAAAATGCCAGTTTCTTACTAAAACATGTTTTTGATATATCAGAAAAGTGGTTATTTGGAATATACCATGAGACATGTTTTGTATACCTGTCATCTATATACATTTCAAGATCAGTTATTCTCGCAATTGTTAAAACATGCTAAAATATACTATTGCGGCTATTTGTTTTAAATGTTGGTGATAACATATCACGTTGGTATGAGAAATATGCTAATATGCCAATTTCATACCTGTCACAGAAGTGGATAATTGGAAAATGCAAAGTAAAACAAGTTGTCATGCATGTTAACTTGTCACAAAGGATTGAAATTTGTTTACTCAATTCTTCCATAACGCCACTTTTTTACTCAACTCATAACCAAACAACAAATATCTAAGCTTTGCCTGACTCAAGGTTCAACCACTGGTGAGCATGCGGCTTGCTGGTTTTAGGCAAAATGGCGTCACCGGAAAAGACGTGTCCTCTGAAAACGCCCCGACTTCCGGCCGCCATTTTCCGTTTTTGGCATGCATGATGCATTTCGTGATGCCGTTTGCATAAGTTGATTGCAAATTCGAATTAGGTGTATGCTTTATTTTCCTGTTTACGTCCATAATTTTTAATTGGGTAATTAATTGCGATGGCTAAAAATTCCTCAGTGGGCGGATACGATCCGTGACCATTTCGTATGATTCTGAGAAACTGGTTGCGTCGCCAATTACAGGTGGTCTAATTAAATATCCGTATAGTGAGGAAAACGACCAAATCTACATTGAAATTGCGACTTCAAACGTTTAGATTCCGAAATGGGACTCGCACTTAAACTCGATCGAATTTTTGGAAGAGGTGTAGAGCACGGGCATCTTGAGCATATTTTTATATTATACAGTATATATGCATGCACTGTTTATTGCATCTGTCAAGCATCTGTATCGTTGATTGGGAAACAAATTTGTTCAATTAAAACGATTCTTGCCATTCAGGTTTTAAGTTAAAATCAAATATTTAAACGTTAATGTGTACTTGATTTCTTGCCCATTTTAAAACAACATACAGTGGAACTTCATTAATACCTCGCTTTTTAGGAATTTCTGATAATCCGAACTCATTTCCAGACTCAGTCCTTTATTAACGAATGCAAGTTAATTATATACTTCGTTTAAGAAGAATTCCGAATTATTGCACATTTTTGGCGAAAACGAATGAATTTGTGAGAACTCGAGCATTTGCGATATACATTACAATATGCATGTAACCTTAAAACGAAATTTAGACAAAACGAAAAATGTTTTATATATCGGGGAATTCTTCGTAAACGTTGCAGTAATACACTTATTAATCACTTTCTCGTCATATCTGAAACAAATGTGTTTTCTGCAATAAATATGTTTTCCTTAAACCGTACAATTTTAATTGCATCATAAAAAATGTATGTAAAACTGTGTATATAACATCTTCAATTGCATAGCTATAGTGATTACCATTACTGATAATACAGGATTCCAATCTAGCACGTCTTTGGAATTGCTATTGGTTCAGCCAGGATTGATATCGCCATTTCTTGCACATTTTGGACGTTTCCAGCGTCCAAGAGTTTAGATGTTTTAGGCAACATTTCGAAATTGTTGTCGCAAGATCGTCAGTTTGACACCATGGAAGACCATCACCAACATAGATAAACCAATAGGAATGTTTGTTCTTCTGCGACGTAGCTGGCCACGCCTACAGGTTTTTCGCCTTGAAGCTGGTCTTATTTCGTAGAGTGGGTCGTTAATTTCGACGAAGTTTTTAATTAGCCAAGTAGGTTTTTACCCAGGATTTTTTACATCAAATTCTTAGTTGACAAATGTCATTTATCGCAATATTATTTTACTTTTTTTTATTTGCAAAGTCAACCTTATTAAAGTCGTCTTTAGGGGGAAATCTCTAATTGGTGTAGGAAAAGACTGCAGTTTTTTAATGGTCGTTGGTGAGGTTTTATGCCAAGCCCGCGGGCCAATTCCCCTTAATTTTCGACCATTAAGCCAAATCTGTGTACTTAGTGGAATTAACTATTTATCTGCAACTTTCAACATTTGCATTTTCTTAGCGCACGTTGCTTCGCTCAAGCCAAACCAGTTATTTGTTGCTCAGAGTGAGTCCCCTGTTAACAACTATCGCTAGTCGTTAACGACTGTAAATCATGCGTCGGTGAAGCAATTGAGCGACGCGAGACTGACGCATGCGTCATGCTCGGTTGCACCAAAGTTCGTCGAGAGTCGTTAAAATAATTTGAATTTTCGGGGAAAACACACCTGCAACTGCGAGCTTTATTGCGAAACTCGGGATGGACACTGGTCGCTCCTTTATTAATTAGTTATGACAAATTTGAAGTCAGATTTTAGTAGTTAACCGAATGGAATCGTTAATGGTTGACGGTGACATCATTTCCTGCGTTCCTTTCTTGAAAATAACCCAAATACCTAAGTGTATTTCACCAAAAAAAGCTTCAGAAAAAGGTAAATCCATTTTCTCAGATTTAGGATTGCATGATTCTTGACAGAGTATACGAAAAGACCAATATGCTGAATCCGCCCAATTTTCCCTAGCCATGTGCTCGCAGCGCCGCGTAGGTGAAAGAGACTATGGGGAACGTCGTTTACTTAAGTGAGTTACTCACTCCTACTTCACTCACCAAAATTAACTACTTCACTAAACTAGTCCATCGTTCACTAGTTCGAACCGGATTTAAGTGAACTAGCGTCAGCTTGAGTGAATTAGTTCTTTTTTTCTTGTTCGTTCACTCAATCGTCCTTTATCCTTTAGAACAGTGGTTCCCAACCTGGGGGCGATCGCCCCCCAGTGGGCGATTTGGGGTATCAGGGGGG